>JAUDJI010000176.1:0-21835 GCA_037389245.1 Oryzias sinensis | reverse complement strand
CCTGAACTCTGACCTAGAGACAGTTTATCTGTGGAGAGACGTCCTGACCTCTGAGCAGGAGACAGTTCATCTGTGGAGAGGCAATCTGACCTCAGGAACTGTTGGATCTCCTCCACTAGAGAACCATCATTCAGTTCATTCAGACAGTGGAACAGGTTGATGCTTTTCTCTGCAGACAGATCCTCACTGATCTTCTTCTTGATGAACTGGACTGTTTCCTGATTGGTCTCTGAGCTGCTTCCTGTCTGAGTCAGCAGACCTCGTAGGAGACTCTGATTGGTCTGCAGTGAAAGACCCAGAAGGAAGCGGAGGAACAAGTCCAGGTGTCCGTTTGGACTCTGTAAGGCCTTCTCCACAGCACTCTGGTAGAACTGGACTGGACTGCTCTGTTCAGGCTGAGAGATCTGTGATTGTTCTTCCTCCATGAGGCTGAGTCCAGAGGTGATAAAGGTGAGATGGACATGAAGAGCAGCCAGAAACTCCTGAACACTCAGATGGATGAAGCAGAAGACCTTGTCCTGGTACAGGCCTCTCTCCTCTCTAAAGACCTGTGTGAACACTCCTGAGTACACTGAGGCTGCTCTGATATCGATGCCACACTCTGTCAGGTCGGATTCATAGAAGATCAGGTTTCCTTTCTGCAGCTGCTCAAAAGCCAGTTTTCCCAGAGACTCCATCATCTTCCTGCTCTCTGGACTCCAGTGAGGATCTGTCTCAGCTCCTCCATCATACCTGACCTTCTTGACTTTGGCCTGAACCACCAGGAAGTGGATGTACATCTCAGTCAGGCTCTTGGGCAGCTCTCCTCTTCCTCTGCTCTTCAGCAGATCCTCCAGAACTGTAGCAGTGATCCAGCAGAAGACTGGGATGTGGCACATGATGTGGAGGCTTCGGGATCTCTGGATGTGGGAGATGATCCTGCTGGCCTGCTCTTCATCTCTGAACCTCTTCCTGAAGTACTCCTCCTTCTGTGGATCATTGAACCCTCTGACCTCTGTCACCATGTCAACACACTCAGCAGGGATCTGATTGGCTGCTGCAGGTCGTGTGGTTATCCAGAGGAGAGCAGAGGGAAGCAGGTTCCCCCTGATGAGGTTTGTCAGCAGATCAGCCACTGAGGTGGACTTTCTAGGGTCCTTCAGGATCCGAGTCTTGAGGAAGTCCAGAGGAAGTCGACACTCATCCAGACCATCAAAGATGAAGAGGACCTGGAAGTCTTCAAAGCTGCAGATTCCTGCTTGTTTGGTTTCAGGGAAGAAGTGATGAACAAGTTCCACCAAGCTGAACTTCTCCTCTTTCAGCACATTCAGCTCTCTGAAAGTGAATGGAAATGTGAAGTGGAGGTTCTGGTGGGCTTTGCCTTCAGCCCAGTCCAGAGTGAACTTCTGTGTTAAGACTGTTTTCCCGATGCCAGCCACTCCCTTAGTCATCACGGTTCTGATTGGTTCTGGTCTTCCAGCTGGGAGTTGGAAGAGCTCTTCTTGTCTGATGCTTGTTTCTGCTCTGTCTGCTTTCCTGGATGCTGCTTCAATCTGTCTGACCTCATGTTCTTCATTCAGCTCTCCTCTTCCTCCCTCTGTGATGAAGAGCTCTGTGTAGATCTCATTCAGAAGGGTTGGGCTTCCTGCTTTAGCCATCCCCTCAAACACACACTGGAACTTCTTCTTCAGACCAGATTGGACTTCATGTCGACAAACTGCAGCAGCAGATCCTGAATGAGGACAACAAACAGTAAATCAACTCTCTGCAGCCCTGAATGATGAGGGTTTGAATCCCTGTGGTTCCATGTGTTCAGACATCAGTAAATCTTCATTTCTCAGCAGCTGAAACCTTCAGAGAAATCCTCTTACTGCTCTGCAGTCCATCAGCCAGCTCCTCCTGCTTCATTCTCCTCAGGAAGTTCACTGTGATCTTCATCAGTGACTCTCTGCTGCTCCTCTGCCCTTCATCTTCATCCTCCAGCTCCTCCTCATCCTCCCTGTGACTCAGAAGCTTCTGGATCTTCTTCAGCTCCTTCTTGACAAAAGTGACAATGTTGTCCTCCAGCAGCTGCAACAGAATTCCAGATGAATGAGCCAACCAGAGTGAAGTCATGGAGCCAAACATCAGCTCCATGTTGGACACACTGACAGTCCACTGGTGTCCAAAGCAGCATGGAGACGACTGTGGACAGAATGATGGGAAAGTAGTTGTTGTTCATGTACAGACCTGAAAGATGGAGTCCAGCTGTGTTTGATGCTGCTGGACAGACGGACCACTGGGAGTCTCTGAGCTCTGCTGGTCCAGTCTGTGGAGAATCAGCAACAATCAGATCCTACTGGAACCACTGGTGTCCTGCAGACACTCAGTAGAATCTACTAGATCTATTCTGTGTTTGTGGAGAAGCTCCAACACTCACTGCTGCACATAATGAAGATAGGAATGTCTGAGAGAAAGAACATTTACATAAACTCACCTCTCTGTACCAGAAAATGATTTAAAGTCAATAGGAAGACCCTTTGACCGGTCACTCCTGAAGGAAACACAGCTGGGTTCAGATCCAGATCCAGTTCTGAGTCTCTGATGGATCCTGATAGAAAAACATTTGTTTAGTTAGAAGTGAGTTTCTATCATGATGGTGTTTGATGAGTCCTTTTGGATTTGGATCATCTCAGATCATAAATGCATCATGAATGCTGTTGTTTTCAGAACAGCAATGATTCCAACATTCATTCTGACTCACAGATGAATCACAGTTACAGAAAACTGGATCATTAGCCGTGTTTACATGTGCAAAAGTAATTGGAATGAACGCCTGATCGGAAAGAAAATGCTTCATGTAAACGCGCCGTTCGGAATATTCTGCCCCGATCAGACTCATTCGGATCAGAATTTCTTTCCGATCGAGATAGGTGGGTTATACCGATTGTTTATCCGATCGTGGAGCATGTAAATGGTCATTCTGATCATGTGTCACTGCTGCTCTGGGTTACGTCGCGCATAGACGGTGTTTCGCTGAGAGAAAGCTTTGGAGCGCATACGGGACCGACCAGCTGCTCTGCGGACGGCCCGTGAAAAGCGCCGCTCCGCTCTCGCCCCGCTGGCTCTCCCCTCTCTTTCACCCCTCACGGGGGAGATTCGTAGGAGGAGCGCTTCGTGCCCCCCGACGCTCTTGTTCGGTCACTCTTCAATGATCCACAGCTGGAGGCTGCAGACTGGACTCTCTGTGTGACCTGTTGACCTCTGCAAACACCAAACCATCAGAGTGTTGGAGGATCTGCTTCTTCATGAACAGCTGATGGACTTTGACATGAACACAGACTGAGCTGTTTAGTCTGGAATACCATGACATGTTTGGATCAACAGTTTCCAGCTTTCAGCATTTTCTGTCAGTCAATCCAGACTTTTTTCTAGAAAAGCTGATTCCAATTCTCCATGTAGAAATGGAGAAATTCTGAGAGCAGAAAGTCAAACTAGAACAATGTGATGTTTGGAAAGCATGAAAATCTGAATCCTAGGAGTCTGCAGTGATTCTTCTCATTAGACTGGAGCTGCTGTCAGTCAGAGTCAGCAGTCAACATGTTTTCTTCTCCAACATCTCTGATGTCTCTCAGAGACTCTCAGAAGACTCAACTGAAAAGATCTCGTCACACACATGATGCTCCAAGTGAGTCTGATCAGAGAGATCCAGAACTGAACCAGACCTCAAGTCCTTCATCTGAAAACTGTTGATCATCTGAACTAGAATCCAGCCTCCAAAAACTCTGACAAACACTCACTGCTCCACTGCTGGATGGATGTCCTTGAAGTTAGGAGGAAAATCCTTTGACTCGTCACTCCTTAAGGACACCCAGCCGGATCCAGATCCAGATCCAGGTCGGCTCCTGTGAAGAATGAAGGTTGCTGATGTGTGTTTAGCACTTCTATGCACCTTTAACTCTGAAAAACACTTACTGCCCCTCTTCTGAATTGTTGTCTTTCAAGTAAGGAATATAAGTTGATGACTTTTTAGTCTTTAAGATTTTTTTTACTGTGGGAAAAACCTCCAATCGATCAATTATTGTCCATCCGTTACATCAGTAACATGTATTTAACAAACACTTACTGTTTCACTCTTGAAAGACTGTTTTTGGATGCATTTAAATTATCCTCTGATGTTTAGCTCCTTCTGGACCCCCAGCTGGGTCCAGGTCCAGATCCAGGTCCATATCCAGATCCAGATCCAGGTTCAGGTCCAGGTCCAAGTTTAGATCCACATCCAGTTCCAGGTCCAGGTTGGTTCCTGTGGAGAATGAAGGTTGCTGGTGTGAGTCCTGAGCTCTGACATGGAGAAGATGATGGACAGTTGGAGATGTTCATCTCACCTCTGAGCTTTGCTCTGGTTGTCATGGTTACCATCTCTGCTTCTAGAGGGAGGGGCTCCCTCCTGTGGCTCCTCCCACTGATCCATGCTGCTGGATTCACTGGATCCACATCAGCTCACACACACCTTCCTCCTTCACCTGCAGAGGAAACCCTCCTCATCATCAGCTCTGATCCTCCTTCACCAACAGATCAGCTGCTCCTCCACTGATTGGCTCTTCTCTTGTGTTTCCTCTCAGGTTCAGGTGAATGCAGTCAGACAGCAGTGGGAGGCAGAGGAAGCTGCCATCAGCTGCTGCACTTCTGCTCTCCCTCCACCAGGTGGAGACATGGAGCTGCAGCAGCAACATTTCCATTCAGTCACTTTGACAAAGAAACAACAAACTTCATGTTTCTACACTTTTCTACACTTCAGGAAACATGAAGCATTAGTCTTTTTGTTTTCCATATTGGAGAAAAGGTCATTGGATTCCCCTTAGCAACTGCAGGACGCATAAAACTGGTCACATCAGATAATTGATGTACATTCATCCAGGTGTGATGGTGAAGTTCCTTTTTCAAACCTAAGAAACATGAGATGTTGAGTTTTTAGCCCTGCCATAGCTGACTTGTAATCTTTGAGGATAACTGTAAGGACAAATTCTTTTTGGTTTAAAATTTTTTTAGGTTCATCTTGATCATTTTATGAAACCCTTATACAGACCAGAAGGCGGGGGGGGGGGGGGGGTCTTAATACAAAATGTTGCTTTTTACTCATGAAGTCTTTGTTCAACTTGAAGTGACTGATGTGGTTATTTGGGGAAAACTGTTGCATTATGGCAGTGGTTCCCAAACTTTTTCAGCAGGGCCCCCCTTTCTGAAGATTGGAATATTTTCGAGCCCCCCACACTGACACAAATATACAAATCCTTTGTTTCTAAACTCCAGCGCGCCCCCCCTGCAATACCTCCGTGCTCCCCAGTTTGGGAACCACTGCATGATGGGGAGATGTAATTAATGCAAGGAAAGAATTTATGTTTCCTTGTAATAAAGAGGTTGGAAGATAAAAAAAAAACAGAGATCAAAGAATGAGGAGAAAAAAATGAAAGACATGAATTCTTCCTCTGAGATGCAGAAACGAGCAGAGAGCTGCAGGATGATGAAGACCTCTGATTCAGTGATTTGATGAAGCCCTCTGGATCACTGATGAAGATTCTGAGAGCAGAGCTGAGCAGAAATTCCAGACACAAAGAATCAGAAATCTGAGATTTCCCGAACTTAAGACAGAGAACAGGATCAAGAAGAAACCTGACACCACCTGACAGCAGCTGAGAGGAGGGGCGGAGCTTCAAGTTGATTGACAGACTATCAATCTCAGTAACTGCGTTTACATGGACAAAAGTAATCGGAAAGAACGCCTGATCGAAAGGAAAATGCGTCATGTAAACACGCCGTTCGGAGTACTCGGCCCCGATCAGACTGGAGATAGGTGGGTTATGTCGATCGTTTATCCGATTGTGGGGCATGTCATTCTGATCGTGAGTCACTGCTGCTCTTGTTTTTGTCACGCATAGACAGTGTTTCGGAGGCTCCGTGAAAAGCCCTACTCCACTCTCGCCCCGCTGGGTCTTCACCTCTCCCCTCTCTTACACCCCTCGAGGGGGATGCCAGGGAGGAGCCCTTCGTGCCCCGTGACCCAGCACCCGAGCTCTGCGTCCCAGTTCAGGTGCTGTTGGACCAAGTGATTCGTGTCTCAGAGTCTGAGCAGAGCAGCCGGATTTATTAATAAGTTTGAGGGGAGGATGCTTTGTTTCGTGTGCGTTTTGTTGTTTGTGTGTGTGGGAGACTTGGATGGACTGCGAACCGTCCCGCCGCTCTGGGTTAGTGGCTGCTTGACTCAGGAGAACCGCGTCCGAGCAGAGCACGGACCGCTAGCTCACACAGTGGCTTTGGGGCGGTGTGTGTAAACTTTTCAAAGCAGAAATGCTTCTTAGTACTAAGAAACCATTCAAACAATCACGTGGATTTGTGTTTCCAGTTGTGTCCTGACAAAATAAAGGCTGATGTTATTCACACATATTTACATGCAGCCAAGATGCAGATTGCAGCGTTTCCCGCATGGTCCTGGATTTTGTGTCAATCAAAAGGCTAATGTTGTTAGCGTGTGTTACTGTTAGCCTCTCCTGGGAGCTCCGTTCTTCCACTAAAAAAGCACAGACCACACGGATTAAAAATAAAGTGATTATGCTTCATAATATTCATTACATTAATAAAAAGCATGTTTGGAAGATAGTCTCGTAGATTACTGAGCAAAATGCAAGGTTTGTTTACTGTGGGACTCATTTCCTTTTTCCAGTATTTTCAACACTACTACGCATACCTAAATTATTTATTCCGTCCGAAAGTGTGACCATGTGAACGTTTTTTTCTAATCGGAAAAAGGTTTTCTGTGCCCTTGTGCACGGTTGGATTTTAACCCGACCATTGATCCGATTAAGATATTTTGCGGCTACTGACTGGAGAAGAACTGGAGAAAGGTGAGGTCATGTGATCTTCTGCTTTGTAATGAGACACCAAATTTCCCAGTCCGATCTCAACATTAAGTGGCACTAAAACTAAAACTACTCTTTTCTATTTTCCTAAGATTCCTTAGATTGTTGGTGTTTAAGAGTTTATTTTTTCTTAAATACTTTGTCTTAATATCAAGTCAGAAGAAAAGTTTTAATCAGTGTTTTATATTTTCTTTTCAAAATGTGAAGATGCTTTGAGGAAAGAAAAAATGTTCTAACAAAAGACATTGCAATGAAATATTCCTTATAGTTAAAACCTTTTTTTTCAAAAAATATTTGTTAAATTAAATAATTAAATAACACCCCCTTATACACACAACCCCCCTCCCCCACTGGTTTCCTCATTTGCCTCTAAGACAAACTTCACTCTTAGCTCTTCCTCTCCTTCTCCTCTTCCTCGCAGGAGAACACAGACACGTCACTGCTTTCTTCGTGAGTGGACAAGAAAACTGTAAAGACAAACACTCACCGTGAAGAAGAAAGTTGGAGTAACGTCTCGTCCTGCTCTGACATGGAGAAAAACTCAACGTTCTCATTTCCTGATTCAGGAACACCTGAACAAAGCTCCGCCCCCTGGACCTGTGAGGGGAGGACTAACTATAACCCAGGTGGAGAGAGAAATCAGGCTTGGATCTGCAACAGGTCCTTTTTCTTTTAACTTGTTCTGTCCAACAGCCAAGGACTCAGATCAGAGCTGAAGGCGTCTTGTGTTGAACAGATTTTATGGTTACAATGGGGTTTTTAAGGATCTTCAGACAAAGTAGAGAGAGAGAGAGAGATTGAGTGGAATGTTAGAGATGTGGGATAAAGGGGTTAGAGGGGGGGGGGGGTGTATTGTATAATACAAAGTCAAAACATAACAGTGTCATAAGTAAATAGCATGACGTAATTCACACATGTACACAACTATTTACAGGTTAGAAGTATAGTCATACATTCATGATGGAGGATTTATCTCACTGACTTCTGCACACAGACAGACACACTCAAGATTCACATTACCAATATTCTTGAAGAGGGGGGTAAACAATACCCGTGCCCATGTTGTGCAGAACTGAACAAGCAGGTGGGTTGAATGAATGTGTGCCTCTTAGAGTGAACCTTGATCACACTGAATGTTTGAAAGTTTGAAAGGTGCTCACTGACTCACTGGTGACAAAAAAAATGTATAGATGAGGAAATGGGGTGAGCTAGCGGTGGTCATATAATTTGTTGACAATGTTTTTTGTGTGAAATTGGAAGTTTGTCACTGATCAAGTATTTGATTTATCCTTTGTTTTGGCTTGGAAACCTGCAGATGAAAGACAGATGAGTTTAATTGGAACGCCTGTCTGACAGACAAGACTGAGCTTAGCTCACGGTGGCTCTCAGTGCTGTTTAGCCGCAACAAGCAGTGAACTGTGTCTATATGTGTGTGTTTGTTTTAGTTCACCTGGGGGGTATTCCAGGAAGCAGGTTATGCTAGCTCCCACGATTAGTTTGAGGCTAAGGAAGCTGATAACCTCAGCTTTCGGTTCCAGAAATGGAAGTATGTTTCAGGGTAGGTCAAGTTACCATGGCAACTCATGCTCTGAACATAACCTGGTCCGGAGCAGGTTTAGTTGAAGCTTAGTTTGTTTACAGAGAGGTGAAGCAGCATGGCGTGTCCATTTGAAGATGATTTAGTGGATGAAAAAGCTCAGATAATACTTTTTCCACCATGAGAGGGTGATGAGACCACATATGGATGTTGGAAAGATAAACTTTTTTACTTTGATCTAACTTAATTATTTGCTTCAGTTAAGATAAATCATTTTTTTGTTAAGTCACCTTAAAAATAAAACGTAGTTTTCAGACAATTATTTTCCTTTCGTTCAAATTAATTTAATTAAGTAGGTGTAACTTTGATGCTGCTGTTAGATCGGCACTGCAAGGGATTCTGGGATATCATTCCCTTTGCCTGTCTGGACGGATTTGGGTTTACGTGTGGGTTTTTTACAAAATGTGTTTAGTTGTATAGCTGTTTTACTGTGTTTCACCGTGTTTTGCCGAGCTATTTTGTCCTACTATGCTTACGTCTCTGCACCATGAGTGAGAGTGAAGGAGAGGATGAGGAGTTTATATAGCATCCCTACCATATTTAATTATGTCAGTGATGGAAAATTTATCAACCAGC
Organism: Oryzias sinensis; assembly: GCA_037389245.1. Lineage (NCBI taxonomy): Eukaryota > Metazoa > Chordata > Actinopteri > Beloniformes > Adrianichthyidae > Oryzias > Oryzias sinensis. The sequence continues at coordinate 12,790 of JAUDJI010000176.1, read as the reverse complement.
TTTTGCACTCCGTGCATTTTTTTCCCGTTCTTTTTATCGTTATAAAAATGAGCATATCTGCCGTTTCAAACTTAGACATATGAAAGTTCAAGAAATATAAGTAATTAAGATGGAAAAAAGATTGATGGAGTAATGTGACATTTAGTTAGATAAATACGTAAATTTGAGTTGTATAAACAATTATTGAGTTTGAATAAATTTAACTAAATTATTTAAATTATTTTTCAGCCGTGTTACTTTTTTGATGGACTTATAATCTTTATCCGCCGTCATTAAAATCTCAAATTCCGTCTCACTTCCATCTCAAGTGTCGCGCTTTCTTTTTTTTCTCCACGCGTTTCCATGGTGACTCCAGAAATCGGCGATCTATTGAGAATGTCTTTATGTACCGTGCATTAACCCAGGGTTACCAAGTCGAGCGTAATTACGCCAACTCATATCCGGTCTTTTGGAACCGACATACCCAGAGTAAGCAAGTTCAGGTGGATTTCAGCCAAAGTTCAGGCTTAAAGTCAGGCTAGTTTAAACATGCTTCCTGGAATACCCCCCTGCTCTCTCTGCGGAAGAGTCTCTGCTTTACAGGAAATGACATCACTGTGTGTTCTTGTTTATTGACCAAGTCAGGAAACTTCAGAACTTTGAAGGTGAAAAACAGAGACTAGATAAATAGTAGAAGAATGTGAGTAAATTCCAGGTAAAGTAAACAGTAAAGTTCTGCATCAAACTGCAGATGAACTGTCTCCATGTCACATATCTGCTGGTTGATCAAATCTCCTTCAATGTTGTGTGAATAAGGAGGTGTGTGTGTCTCCAAAAGTTCTATAAGATCACTGATTGTTAAAGACCCACAACAACACAACATGGGAACAACCATCACCAGCAGGGGGGTATTCCAGAAAGCAGGTTATGCTAGCTCCCACGATAAGTTTGAGGCTAAGGAAGTTGATAACCTCAGCTTTCGGTTCCAGAAATGGAGGTATGTTTCAGGGTAGGTCAAGTTACCATGGCAACTCATGCTCTGAACATAACCTGGTCCGGAGCAGGTTTAGTTGAAGCTTAGGTTGTTTACAGAGAGGTGAAGCAGCATGGCGTGTCCATTTGAAGATGATTTAGTGGATGAAGAAGCTCAGATAATACTTTTTCCACCATGAGAGGGTGATGAGACCACTTATGGATGTTGGAAAGATAAACTTTTTTACTTTGATCTAACTTAATTATATGCTTCAGTTAAGATAGATCATTTTTTTGTTAGGTCACCTTAAAAATAACACGTAGTTTTCAGAAAATTATTGTCCTTTCGTTCAAATTAATTCAATTAAGTAGGTGTAACTTTGATGCTGCTGTTAGATCGGCACCGCAAGGGATTCTGGGATATCATTCCCTTTGCCTGTCTGGACAGATTTGGGTTTAATTGTGGTTTTTTTTTTTACAAAATGTGTTTAGTTGTGTAGCTGTTTTACTGTGTTTCACCGTGTTTTGCCGAGCTATTTTGTCTTACTATGCTTGCGTCTCTGCACCATGAGTTAGAGTAAAGTAGAGAATGACGAGTTTATATAGCACCCCTACCATCTATAACTGTTATGACAGTGATGGAATATTCATTAAGGAATTTTTGCACTCCGTGCATTTTTTCCCGTTCTTTTTATTTTTATAAAAATGAGCATATCTGCCGGCTCAAACTTAGACATATGAAAGTTCAAGAAATATAAGTAATTAAGATGGAAAAAAGATTAATGGAGTAATGTGACATTTAGTTAGATAAATACGTAAATTTGAGTTGTATAAACAATTATTGAGTTTGAATAAATTTAACTAAATTATTTAAATTATTTTTTAGCCGTGTTACTTTTTTGATGGACTTGTAATTTTTATCCGCCCTCATTAAAATCTCAGACTCCGTCTGATTTCCGTGCTTTTTTTTTTTCTTTCTCCACGCGTTTCCATGGTGACTCCAGAAATCGGCGATCTATTGAGAATGTCTTTATGTACCGTGCGTTAACCCAGGGTTACCAAGTCGAGCGTAATTACGCCAACTCATATCCGGTCTTCTGGAACCGACATACCCAGAGTAAGCAAGTTCAGGCGGATTTCAGCCAGAGTTCAGGCTTAAAGTCAGGCTAGTTTAAACATGCTTCCTGGAATACCCCCCAGAACCCCAGAACCAGAGACTTCCTCTGTTTGCTGCTTTAACATGAACTGTGTGAACAGAGAATTTCAAAATTTTTAATGGCTTATTTCAAGCATAAACAATATTCATATATTAATAAAAAAATAAAAAAAACACACTAATAAATCACAAAAATGAAATAAGATGAATCTGTCTTCTGAACAGTGTTTTTAATCATAATCACAAATAAGGGTACTTGCAGTGATGTAAACACTCATGACACATTAGATTAATTTCATATAATGATTATGAAATAAAGTCAAATAGTCTAAATTGATACTGAACGGGAGTGTGAAGAAGGAAACTTCTATAATCCCGCCACTATTGTGTTTTATATGTACATGCATATATATAATCCTTTTGCATAGTTATTATAATCCAGTCCATATCAGATCAAATTCAGATTCTTTATCAACTAAGAAAATAGTGTTTTTTGATTATCATTTCATCATTTCAGTATATATTTGTTACACTTCATATAACAAATATATAGTTCTCATTGATAATCTTCAGAACACATTATCACATTAATACAGTAATCATTGCTGCACATTGCTGATCAATAAAATAAATTGCTAGCTTATTACTTCTAATAAGTAAATATTTTTACATAATTTCAGTAAAGTGTGGCTCTCACTGGATTTTTAGTCAGTCAGAAACTAACTCAACTCACACCTGTTTTATAGTTTATGGATGCAGATTCCTCTCATAAAATAACAATTCAAATAGCAGATAAAAATCTGAAACTATCCACTGATTGGTGGACAACAGATAGATGTGTGGAAGACTTTAATGCTGATGTCCTTTAGAACACTAATGGTAGTCCCTTAGTAGAATAAGAAAGTAGAGTTTTCTGACACATCCAGTAGATCTACAGACGTGTATTAGTTATCTAATAGATATCTAGTCCCCTGTGGGAAGAAATTAACACAAAAGAAACACATGAACTATACACATTTGAAAATCTTCTATCCACTTTAACGTTTCTTTATGGTGTCTCTCTGACATGAACTCATGTATTGAACAGAAACTTCAACTCTGCATCACAAAAAGGACACTCTGTCCTCAGATCCAGTCAGACAGGTTTTCTCATTTCTGTTGATACAGCAGAGTGTTTAGACTAGAAACATCAACACAAGCTCAGTTAGTGATGCTGTAGTCGTTGTTTTGATTGGTTTATTTAAAGCATTAAAAAAATGGAATAATATAATTCTAACAATTACAAATATATCAAACTAATTTCAGATGTTAATTCAAACATTGTTTAGAAAATGAAGAAAATTTAATGATGAAATTAGAGGAATCCATCTACTAAACAGTATTATAACATATAATAATAAATAGAGGTATTTGCAGTAATGTTCACAGTAAACACACACGTCACTGTGACGGTGTGGCACCGTCAGATGCCGAGGGGGGGCCACAGCGTATTTTATTGTTTGTATTGATGTATTTTGTATTTTCTTATTTATGATTTCCACCTGTGGTGCCGCCTGGCTGGGAAATGGAGAGCAACGCCCTGTGGGCGTTGCTCTCCATTTAAAGGTGAGCACCGCAGGTGGTGAAAAAGAGAGGAGTGACAGAGTGTGCTGCATGGCCCTGCGTGTAGCAACAGTGTCGGCATTAAAACCAGTTCCTCCTCACCTTGGCTCCTCTGCATCCTTTCTCGGCGGGACCCCGTCACAGTCACATTAAGGCACAATGAGCTTCATCCAGTGTGGGTTCCTAAACAAAACCCTTCAGACTACTGCCAATTTGATCATGAAGTCAGAAACTTTCTAGTTTTCTTGGAAGGACTAACCAGACAGAACAGTGGATTTGATATTTGGTTAATAAAGTTTATAAATAAAGTAATAAATTCCTGCAGCCTGTTTGGATCTAATAAATGCTCTTTTGAATCAACTCTGTGTTTTCTATTGATTTCTGTCTTCATTCTATCTTTGACTCACAAACAGACTTGAATCTTTAGCCTTCCCCCTCATCCTGTTCCAGCTGTTCTAATCTTCATGTGTTTGGTTCCTTCTCAGTAGAAATGGGTTGGAAAAGAGCTTTGGAATGTTCAGGTGGTGCTGATGTCTTTCTAGATGGGGGTGGGCAGAACAGATGAGAGCCCCTCCCTCCTGATTCAGAGGGGAACAGTGGGCAGCAGCTGAAAGGAGGGAGTGGAAATGGGAAAAGTTCTCTGCAGGTTTCTCCTTTCCAAGAACAGAGGGACACAACTCCATGAACAGCAGAAGCTAAAGAGTTGGAAAACATGCCCAAAGCTGCAGCACCACTTGCAAAAAGATGCTTCCTCTTCAGGCTCCGCCCCTCCACATCAAGAAAGATCAGAGTTTCTGCTGAGCTGCTATTGGAGCTTTTAGGGGGTCAGAACTTTAGGAACATTTGCTGTCAATGAAACCTGGAAGTAAAGTGTTTTTAAGATCAGACTGATGACATCATCAGTTGTGGAAACACTGGAAAATGGAAATCCAGCAGAGAAGTAAACATCATGAACTTTCTGCAGGACAAACTGTTCAAGACTGTTGGAGAAAGGAAGAGCTTTGGTCAGGGAGTTGTCCGTATTCTCAGATGAAATCTTCTCCTCCAATATCTGCTGCTTCCATCACCTGAGAGACTTGTTCTTCCATCCAACATCATCACCTCTGAAAGAACCGCCTACGATGGATCAGAACCAGACTTCTGTCAGCTGGAACTGGGGCTTCTTCCAGACCATGACATGTTGTTCAATAAAGTTCATTCCAAAGCGTGACTGATTCATGAAGTGGTTCCTTGAGCCGTGAGTTTTGCCAGCAGCAGGAATCCCTGAGAGTTAGGAGACAGTTTGTGGAGAGAGTTTGTAGATTTAGGAGAAACCAACGTTTGAAATGAAACCAAAGTGTCCTAAACCAAAATCACTGAGCACATCTCAATGTTCCACAAACAGTCATTTTCCACAGTGGACCGACACCACACACTTTACAAGACAGTTTTTCACAACTTTATGACAACAAATCCTGAAATTGTTCCATTCAAGGAAACATTGACTAATATTTGTATTGATGCTGTTTTCCATCTGTATTTTCAAACCTGCATCAAGAATTAGCTCATGTTTATTGATTCACTTTCTTTGGAAGTTTGGCTTCTCTGATGAACCACCAGAGGGCGACAGAGAACTGTTGATATTATTAACACAACAGTCAAAGAAATCAACATTTAGCACAAAGTGAACAAACTTAGGTCACGTGCTAACGTTCTGATTCTGTTGGAAAAGCCTTTTGTTTTGATTTCTGCAGAATTTTGGCTCAAAAAGACCAATGACAAATGAAACTCCAATAAAGTTGCTTTCTAATGAGGAAATGAAATGTTATTTTTATTGAATTATCAAATGGAGACTCAGCTTCAGGTGATAAAAAAGGTTGGTGCTATTTCCAGTTTTAGAAAGAACATGCCTTCTGCTCAGTTTGCAGTGAACGTTACTCATTTCTGTCAGTTTTTAATGAAGTGAAAATTTAATTTTTGACAACATATTTTTTACAGGCCAAGTTAAAACATTATTTTACACAGAACTCATTTAGGCCTTTACCTTTTTAACTTTCTTCTGATTTATTTATAGAAAACAGCCTCAAAGTAATTTCTTGGTCTGAACACGTCTTTATTGTCATCTAACTGTAAACTCCAATTCAAACATGCTGACAAAACAAGGACAGATTTCCTAGAGATTTCCTAATTCTGCTTCCATGTGATCACATGAAAACAGTCCAATGTTTTGGATTCTTCTTCTTCTATATCATTGACATTAAAGCTGCAGCTCTGTCACCAGGAAACAACATGTGACAGGTCCCAGTTTTTGGTGGAACACCGTCTCTGTGATGCTACAGACGCTGCTGAAACACAGTGGATTTCATTCTGTTCTATGTAGAAAAGACTGTTTGATTCATGTCTGATGAATTCATCTTGGAGTATTTATCCTCCACGTCTAGAAGTCCGCTCCGTGAAAATCCTGTCCCACTTTAAAGCGGTCCGTGTTTCCATGGTGACAGAGGGAACAGCTGGTTAGCATCTTTCTAACTTGACTGAACTGAGGGTTGGGGCTTCCAGCACAGAACCAACCTGAGAGCAAATGAACATTCAAATCCTCCACAAGCTAAACCCCATCAGCGTTGGATTGCTGCTGACAGACAGACTTCATTGATGGCATCTTCCATTCTGGACCTGACGTTTAGCACACCATAGCTGGATTCCAGAGCGCTTTATCAAAGCGCCTTAAGCCCGTTTGGACTCTGGCGCTCCACGCGCTGGATGAATAGTGGCGTTTGGAGGAAGTGCGGCTGCGCAGTCCGTCACTGAACACCGTCACTGCCTGGACCTCTTTCTGGGTCCTAGTGCCCTAAAGGTTACAGCTCCTGGTTCCACAAGAAAAAAGTCCATTCTAGAGGCCACTCTGACGTCATCATCATCAAAGACAGCGTTACCTAGCAACCATACCAAGACCACAGCAGCTATAGAGGGAAACACAACAAACCATCAACGGCGGTTAAAGCAGTCAGACGTTTGTTCTGCAGCTCAGCAAAAATCTCTGCTTTAGGTTTTGGGGAGAAAAACAAAGGAAAACACACGGAGAAGGATTCTGCAAAGGAAATCCCAAGTTCTATTGGTAAGTCAGCGTCCTGGAAACATGCTTTGTTGGTTCTGAAGTGGCATGAATGCAGACTTAGATTGGTTTGTTTCCTTGGATTCTTCAGATGGATTCAAGCTGTAAATGTTGTCAGCATAAAGCAAGTTTGGACTAAACTAAAGCAGAAAGTGGCTTTGAAGATGGTCAGGAGAAATGAGTGCTTTGTTCAGGAATTCTTGGAAGAGGAGGACTTCTCCAAACAACCAGAATCTAGGAGGAGGTTTTTTCAGCATTGAGATCAGGATTTAGCATGAGCTTCAATCCCATTTTGGTTCAATCCAAATGTTTACCGTCATATTCAGGAGTTCAACTCTGAAAGCCACCATGACATCATAGACATTAAAGACCCTGTTACCTAGCAACCAAACACAACAAACTGTAGACTATTCAAACTGGACATTTTGGGGCAACAATTCTTTTCTAACTCAAGTTTTTACATAGAATGCATCACCTCCTCCTCTCTGTCCTGGATTCTCTGCTGGATTTGTTGCTGACTCTCCTCCAGCTCTCTCTGCTTCTCTGTCCTTTCTGCTGCAGCTGAGACTGTTTGATGTTCCTCATGTTCTTCCACAGAGCAGAGAGAACAGATGCTCTTCTGATCAGAACATCTTCATCACCTCATCATGACGGAGCAGATGTTCTCCTGCAGGTTCTTGGAGGGTTCCAGTCTGTGTTTCTTCAATGCAGCTGCTTTCAAATGAGGCTGAAGGTCTTCCTCACAGGAAGAGGCCGGACAGATCAAGCAGGACTTGATGGCTTTCAGTTTTCTTCCAGTGCAGACGTCACAGACCACATCTCCAGGTCCAGCAGAGCAGAGACCAGCAGCAGCAGCTTGGAGTCCGCTCTTCTTCAGCTGCTCCACTAAAGCTGCTGAAATGACATTTTTCCCTAGAACAGGCCTCGGTGTGAAGGTCTTCCTGCACTGAGGACAGCTGTGGACGTTCTCCTCTGCATCCCACAGTCCTTGAAGACACTTCCTGCAGTAGCTGTGTCCACAGGGAACAGTCAGCGGATCCTTCAGCAGATCCAGACAGATGGAACAGCAGAAGCTCCATTCATCCAGATCCTTCTGCTCATTTGGCTGCAGAGTTCCAGTTGAAGAAGCTGCAGTTCTTTCTGCACTGAAGGTTTCCTCACAGCTTGTTTCCCTTCCAGACTCTGAACTTTCAAAGGTTTTGTCATCAGGAGGATTTCAGGATCAGAGTCCAGGACAGTCTGGGATTTCACTGAAGACTTTACTGCAACTCAGAAACATTTATAGGTTTAGCTGTCAGTCAAAGATCATGAAGATTATGAAAAGAGTTCTGGATCGGGTAAAATCAACACAACAAACATTTTTGGTGACGTGGCACCCCCTTATTAAATATGTGAAAACATTTACTTTTGACGTTAGAGGACTTGCATGTGGGAAATTGAGACTGTTATCAATCATCTCTTTTGTTTCTCTTGGTGTTCCTTCATCTGTTTTTAGAGCCTAGGGTGGGTTGGGTGGTTTGGTATTTTTAATTTATTTTTTGTTTATTTTGGTTTTCTTTTTGTCTGTTCTTGCTTATTTCCTAGTTATATTCTACTTTCTACCTGTTACCTGTTTATGTATAAAAATTTTCTTTGCTTTTGTTCCCAGCCTATATCTATAAATATAAGCCCAACAACACTGTAACAGGATACTGTGAATGAAAAAGCTGAAAAATAAAGTTTGAAAAAAAAAAGTTCTGGATCTTTCCTCAACGTTGGAGTCTGGTCCTGCATTTGGGTCATCCTGATATACCGTAACAAAGCCTCTTTTCTGGGCTGCAGAATCAGCTGATTCAAGGTGATTACGTAATCACGTCCCTACTGTGCAGCACTGCATCTCAGTGTGAGGCTGCTTTCTCCACATAAGAATCTGCTGGGATTGTGTCAACTCTTGAATAGTTACTGGAACAAAAAGAATGTAAACACTGGAGATAAAGCCCCTGTGTCAAAGCACAGGTGTTTTTATTTCAGAACTTATGTCAGTAAGATTTAGACTTTATTTGGTTAGAAAACTTAAAATCCAACATTACTCTGCATTTCAGAGCAACACAACATTGCTCCCAAGTGCATTTTTACTACACTCTGCAATATTTATAAAGATTGTGAGTCAGCCATCTTAGACGTTGCAAATCAAAAAGGAGAGAAAATGAACAGGACTACCAGCACTGTAAAACACAATGATCATATCATATCAATAGGCTGAAAGATCGTATTTCACCTCAATAATAAAGTAATTACAGAAACATATAAGCAACCTTTCTCCTCTTGGCTTCATCTTGCACTAGCATGCTAGCTCGTTAGCTTGGTAACTCATCCAACTTGTGGTTAGCTTATTAAAAAAACTGAAAAACAATCTTCAACTCACCAGGATATCTCTTTAAACACAACTCTGTTTGAAAATCTTTAGAATACTCCTTTAGTGTCGATTCGTGCCAAGTTACTATTTCTGTATGTGTTCTAGAAGCACACTGATGTCCTCTCATCTCACCGTGTCGTCGCAGATGGAAAAAACCTTGAGAAATATGGACTGATATTTCTGCCACCACGTTGCACACAAAACTTTCTAAGTTGCAAGTGAAAATATTAAATATTTGCTTTTGTATAATTTTTTATTCTGCAGACTTTTTTTCGCTTTGCAAAAATGTTTTTTGCGTTTGCAAAATGAATGTTTTTGCATGCATTGTGTGTCATCTCGCTTTTGTCCTATCTTTGATTTTGCTGAGTTAAGTTTCAGTTTAGTATTCAGTTTTTCAGATTAGTTTGTCAACATTTTAAGGAACGAGGAGAGATCTTTTAGCGGTAACGATGTCCCCAGCCAGCAGTTGAAAAAAAAAACTCTCTCTCGGGACAGAGGTTGCAGAAATGGAGAGATGCCTCTTTGCCAATTTTGCAATATGCTTATAGCTGGTTTCATTGGTTCTTCCCAATTCAAGAGGGTTAGCATCAAGAGGGATGCATCCTGTTGCTCTGTATTTGGTAACCTTTACCTTTATCTCTTCCAAAATAGCAGACTTATTTTCCACCGGCATCTGAAAGACTTTGCCAAACAAAAAACGGAAATACGTCATCAACTTGTAAACCTAGTTCCGGTTTGTGCTTCGCTGGTGGAGGAATGGCAGAGCCTAGAGTGTTTTCGAAGAGCCTGAGTTGTGTTCCGAAGTTCACCAGCGCAGATGTGGTGAAGAGTGTGAAAATGCATTAAAATTGGACAAGGGATATAAATTTGTCCACGAAGAGTTTATTCACCATTACCAAGGTAAGCTTCAGCTAGCTTTAGCCATAGTCAAAGTCACATTTCAACAGAAAAATATTAAGAATATAACAATTATATTTAATTAGATTTTAAGAATATGTGGAAACACTAAATTTTTCCATACTATTTGCACATTATACATTATTTACATACCAAACATTAATTCACTCTTCAAAACAAAAAAGTCCATGATCATTTGCCAAAACGCGGCAGTTTAGCCAGATCTGATTCACACTGCCCATCAGTGTGAGCGGCAAGGGAGAGTCCCTGATGTGAAAAGACTTTATCCAACTGATCACTCTTTCCACTATAATTCTGAGGCGGGTATTGGCTGCGTTTGATCCGTTTCCTCCTTGCTGATGGAGCTGAACGCTTAAAAGGTGGAATGATGAGTTTACATCCAATGTCAGTAAGGAGGTCTCGAACGAGAAACTCTTTGTCTGCCATGACATCGTCTCCTGGCTCCAGCAAAGGAACTTGGCTTCTAAGTCATGGATGTAATCCAAAGCTTCATCCAGAGCACCTGTAAAGATAAAGAAATTAAAAACCAGTCTAAACATATTTTTGCTACCTTTCAACACAACACAGTAATCATGTTTGGTATGGTAAGTATTTAATTACAAATACTTTTCATTTATTTTTGTTAAGGAAAATACAAAATGACAAAATACTCAAAGGTGATTAAATACATGTAATTAAAATAGGTGAGAGCATGAATAGCTTTTATTCTTAACATTCATTTGTTCAGGTAGAAATGCATTTATCCAATAATGGTACACATAGTTGACTAACGTTAACTAAACACATTATGAACAACCTTACCTGCAGGTGGGTGTGTCACGTAGTCGTGATCCATCTTTACTGCCTTAGCTTAGCCACCATGTCGCCATCTTCACAGCATAGCTGCATAGCCTGACGTTTGAGGTTCTGTTATATACTGACTCCCTTCTCAGAGGAGCAGTAAAGTTGTTCCACAAGAAAATACTCGGGGCAACACCACTCACTCAGGCAACGAACGACGCAGCCGCACCACAATCCGGAGCGAAGTGGCAAGTGCCGGCAGCAGACTGTGCTACCTGTGTTTACATTAAAACTATGCCCTTCCTCTCTTCGGATTGCCTGTATCCATTTGGGTTTCAGGTTTGGATCCACAGGAAAAGAATGAAATGAAAGGCCAGGCTGTTTTTGGTTGGAAAAAGAACAGCCTGGAACACAACAGAAACTGCAACTCTTCGACTCTGCCATTCTTCATATCTGCTGCTATGCTAACAGGAAATCTGTTTTACACGTCAGTGACGTATTTCCGGTCGAAAAATGCAGAAGTGTGAAAAAGGTCTATTACAGACAATCCGGTGATGCCGTTTTAAGTGCGTTAGCAGATTAGATGTTTTACAGTGGCATACGCTGTGTTTGACTTATCCAACTGTCTTTTCCCTTCATGGATGCTCATAACAAATCAAGTGTTCCCACACAGGAGAGCGTAAGGAGATGGGTGGGTCCTCAAGTTCTGGTCTCACGTCTGCATTACCCATAGTGCTATAGTTGACATGCTCATTATTCATTTATTCATTTTCTGTTACGTTTTTGTCCCTTTCGGGGTCACCGGCCTGCCGGAGCCTATCCCGGCCACTTGTGGAGGAAGGCAGGGGATTCCCTGGACAAGTCGCCAGTCTGTCACAGGATAGAATGTCCACAATCACACACCCATTCAGTCTCACACTAACAACTAGGGACAATTTAGAGCTGCCAATCAACCTATGATGCATATTTTTGGACGGTGGGAGGAAGCCGGAGATCCCGGAGAGAACCCACGCATGCACAGGGAGAACATGCAAACTCCACACAGAAAAGTCCCTCTTTGATGTTGTTTTTCATCTCCACCAGCCAGGACTTGAACCGGGGTCTTCTTGCTGAAAGGCAAGAGCGCTAACCACTGCGCCACCGTGCAGTGCGAAAATTAGCGGTTAACATTAGTTTTGTCTCGGCGCAAAGTTAATACATTGGGGGGACAAAAACAAAAAAAGAAATAACATTTAAATTAAAGCCGCAAGCGGCGTTGTATGGCCCGCAGACGCAACCCGTCTTCCACGCCCAACTCTACGCACCACCGCCTCCATGCCCAAATCTACGCACCACCGCCTCCCTCACCGCCCTCACTGCCCACTTTTGATAAAGGCTAATCAAAACAGCATTTGCTAATTATGCTAACTATGCTAACTATCCTAATGTGGCTAAAAGTGCAAGCATAGCGATCAGCATCATCAACTGACTCAGGAAAACACATTTTTAAAAATGCTAATTATGCTAACTATGCTAGTTATGCTAACACAGCTAAAAGTGCTAGCATAGCGATCAGCATCATCAACTGACTCAGAAAAACACATTCCTCCATTGGTGAGAGCTATATGTCATAAGTTGATAAAAATCCCACTTTTTCCAAAATGGCAGCTTATCTGTTGATTTTATCTCCATAGCAACCATTTTATGTTTTGGTCCCCTCGGGAGGACGAACAGATTGACGTCAGTTTCGGACAAATCGGTAAAAGTAAACTTTTTGTTGTCCTTACCAACAGTGATTTTATGCTAACCACGCCCACATTCCTTATATGTCCATATCCAGTGTTTTTCAATGTATTTTGATTCAGGCATTAATGCATGCATTCAAATTTCACAGTAGTCCTTTGAAAAACATAGGAGT
>JAUDJI010000175.1:0-21897 GCA_037389245.1 Oryzias sinensis | reverse complement strand
ACGCCACAATAGCAGTGTCGTCCGAATACTTCTGGACATGACAAGCTGCAGATGCATAATTAAAGTCAGCAGTGTAGAGTGTGAAGAGAAAAGGCGATAGTACAGTTCCCTGTGGTGCTCCGGTGTTGCTCATCAATGTCCCAGATACACAGTCTCCTAGTCGGACAAATGTGACCTAAGAGTCAGATAGTTGTGGATCCAGTGAAAAAAAACTGGATCAACTCCCATCCTCTCGAGCTTCCCCTTCAGCAGCTGAGGCTGGACTGTATCAAAGGCACTTGGGAAATCGAAAAACATCACCCTCACATATCTGCCAGTCCCTTCCAGAAAGGAGAGCACCCTATGGACCATATACAGGACTGCATCCTCCACTCCCATACTGTCCTGATAGGCAAACTGAAGGGGGTCCAGCGCACCCTCCACCTGGGGTTTGAGCCTCCGGAGTAGTAGCTTCTCAAAAGTCTTCATTATGACAGATGTCAGGGCAACTGGTCTATAGTCCTTCATCCCTGCAGGCCTTGTCACCTTGGGCACTGGGACAAGGCATGAGGTCTTCCACAAGCCAGGGACACATCCTGTCTGAAGACTCCTGTTAAAGATGGTTTGAAGAGGCACTGCCAGCTCTGACGCACAGTCCTTTAGCAACCGTGGTGATATTCCGTCAGGACCAGCAGATTTCCAACCATTGAGCCTCCTGAGCTCTATGCACACTTCCTCTACTCTTATAGGTGGTACAGCATCAGGGCTGGAGCTGGAGAAGGCACTGCTGGGTGGAGGAGAACAGCAGGTCACAGCCGCAGAGGTGTAGGAGCTGCCACTTGGTGGGGTAGAGGAACCAGTCACAGCAGCAGAAGTCAAGGATCTGCCACTAGGTGGAAAAGGGGAGCATCACAGCAGCAGAGGTGGAAGAGTCACTGATGGTTGGGCATGGGTGAGCGTGTACTGAATCAAACCTATTATTAAAATGGTTGAACTCATCCGCCTTGGCCACATCACCAGGCACAGTCCATCCCCTCTCCTTAAAGCCAGTAATGGCTGTCATGCCGCTCCATACCTCCCTAGTGTTCTTATTCTCCAGCTTCATCTCAAGCCCAGATTTGTAATCCCTCCTGGCACACCTTATGGCTCTTCTTAGATCATGTTGAGCCACCCTCGCTTTGTGCCAATCACCAGTCTTAAAGGCCTGCTTCTTCAGATTTAAGAGGTGCTTCATACTGCTTTTAATCCATGGCTTGTTATTTGGAAAGCAGCGTACTTTTTTCAGAGGCACTGCCACATCTGTACAGAAGTGGATGTAATCAGTGACACACACCACAGCCTGATCGATGTCACTGTCACTGTCTCCCACCAGCAAGTCCCAGTCAGTGGATTCAAAACAGTCCCTTAGCATGGCTGCTGTAGGATCTGATAGTTTTAGGCAGCCTCATCACACATGGCTTATATGATGGTCTGAGCTGAATGAGGTTATGATCAGACCTACCAAGGGGGGGTAGAGCCACTGCAGTGTAGGCAGATCTTAAATTCACATAACACAGGTCCAGAGTGTTTTTGTGTCTAGTTGGACAGTTCACATATTTTGTGAAAACCCCTAAGTGAGAGCTCACATCAACATGATTGAAGTCTCCCAATATTATGATGAGCACCTCTGGGTGTGCAGAATGAGCCCTCGGCGCCACTTCCTGGATGACGTCACACGCTGATGATGGGTCCGCTCACGGCGGAATGTAAACAACAATGGCGACTACGTTGGAAAACTCTCGTGGAAGATAGTATGGTCTTATACCGACCACCAAGAGCTCCACATCACGAGTGCAGATCTTGCCTTTGACCGGGATGTGACCGGGATGGCACCACTTGTTGCTGACCAGCACAGAAAGTCCACCGCCCTTCGTTTTTCTGCATATTTCCACCTCTATGTCCGCTATGACGAGTGCATATCCGGGGATGCTAACAGCTGAGTCGGGGATCACGTCACTCAGCCAGCTCTCCGTGAGCAGATATAAACTCACACGGTATGCCTTGTCAGTTCTTATCAAGGCGACCAGCTCCTCACACTTGTTCTGTAGAGAGTTTACATTCCCCATGATAATCGATGGGACGAAGGGCTTGTTTCTCCACCTTCTAGCCTTTAGTTTAGCCCCAGCACGGCATCCACGGACGGGCTTCTTAATCCCCGGAGAAATCAGATGTTTACATCCGTTCGATGTGTGTCGTAACTGAAAGAGGATATCTCTCGAGTATTTGTAGATGCACATTTCGGTCAAAAAGGATGAGAAGAAAAAGCACAAAAAGCTACTTTTAACAGCAAAAACACAGCGCTACACGAACTTGCTGCCACTTCAGTTGGCGCAACCGTTGGTAATTAGATCTTATTAGGGCTCAGCAGGAGCGTTTCTTTTTGCCCATTTTTCTTTTCATATGGCAGTTTTGTTGTTCCACCTTAGTTTATTCTTCCTGTTATGATGTTTCTTTATGTTGAACCATGGGTGTGGAAGGGAGAAAGGAGACTGCACTCTCAGCTTCTCTTTCTGCCTCCTCCTCACTGAGACTGTTCGGAGTCATACGGTGTATGGGACACGGACAGTTCTCCAGCACAGTCAGATTGATTGACAGCTCAACTAGTCGACCGCTTGGCTCCCGTACTTCCCTCTGCAAGTAACGTACCTGCTGTACGTTACAATATTTTTTCTCATCAATTGCATTTGTGATTTGCTCTATAAAGTCTATTATTGCCAAGGATGTTGATCTGTTTGATCTGAGTCCGTATTGACTGTCACTAAGAAGTTTGTGCTTTTCGATGAATGCATCCAATCTAAATTCAAAAAATTTATCCAATATTTTGGATAACTTTGCTATTAAGGATATGGGTCTGTAATTTGTGATGTGGTGCTTGTTCACAGTTTCATACAGTGGTATGACTTTGGCTATTTTCATTCTGATTGGATAGGAACCTGATTGAAAAGAAAAGTTACAGATGAACACGAGTGGTTTCAAAATACCATCAATCACTTTGGTTGATAACAGAAAAAAAGCTCTTGAATGATGACGAAAATCCCAGAGAACCAGTTTCATTTGGAATTAATTCTATTCACTCAGTGACCTGAAGGACTTCAAGTCATTAGAGAAGGATGACATCATGTCTTTTTAAAGACTGTTTGGGATTCAGAGCTCAAGATACTGTTTGGTTTTCTCCCCAACAATCAAATCCCATCTAAACACTGTCTGAGGAAAAAGATTCATCAACAGATCTCTGTTCACTAGAAATGGCTTCTTACTGTGAGTCTGAAGGTCCTGGTTCAGTTCTGAACTCTGGAGGAAGACCTTTGGACTGGTCACTCTTCGTGGATCCACAGCTGGAGGCTGCAGACTGGACTCTCTGTCTGACCTGTTGACCTCTGCAAACACCAAACCATCAGAGTGTTGGAGGATCTGCTTCTTCATGAACAGCTGATGGACTTTGACATGAACACAGACTGAGCTGTTTAGTCTGGAATAACATGACATGTTTGGATCAACAGTTTCCAGCTTTCAGCATTTTCTGTCAGTCAATCCAGACTTTTTTCTAGAAAAGCTGATTCCAATTCTCCATGTAGAAATGTAGAAATTCTGAGAGCAGGAAGTCAAACTAGAACAATGTGATGTTTGGAAAGCATGAAAATCTGAATCCTAGGAGTCTGCAGTGATTCTTCTCATTAGACTGGAGCTGCTGTCAGTCAGAGTCAGCAGTCAACATGTTTTCTTCTCCAACATCTCTGATGTCTCTCAGAGACTCTCAGAAGACTCAACTGAAAAGATCTCATCACACACATGATGCTCCAAGTGAGTCTGATCAGAGAGATCCAGAACTGAACCAGACCTCAAGTCCTTCATCTGAAAACTGTTGATCATCTGAACTAGAATCCAGCCTCCAAAAACTCTGACAAACACTCACTGTTCCACTGCTGAATGGATGACTTTGAAGTTTATTGGTAAATCCTTTGACATGTCACTCCTTAAGGACCCCCAGCTGGATCCAGATCCAGGTCCAGGTTGGTTCCTGTGATGAAGGTTGCTGGTGTGAGTCCTGAGCTCTGACATGGAGAAGATCATGGACAGTTGGAGATGTTCATCTCACCTCTGAGCTTTGTTTCCCCTGATGTCATGGTTACCATCTTTGTTTAGAGTGAGTGCTCTCTCCTGTGGTTCTCCCACTGATCCATGCTGCTGGATTCCCTGGATGCACATCACCACACACACCTTCCACCCCACCTGCAGAGGAAACCTCCTCATCATCAGCTCTGATCCTTCACCACCAGATCAGCTGCTCCTCCACTGATTAAGGCCTCTTCTTTGTGTTTCCTCTCAGGTTCAGGTGAATGCAGTCAGACAGCAGGGAGGCAGATAGTTACAACATCAGCTGCTGCACTTGCTCTCCCTCCACCAGGTGGAGACATGGAGCAGCAGCAACATTTTATTCAGTCACTTTGACAAAGAAACAACAAACTTCCGGTTTCTACACTTCAGGAAACATGAAACATCAAGAAAAACAGACAGAAATCAAAGAATGAGGAGAAAACAAAGAAAGACATGACTCTTCCTTCAGAGCTCCAACAGAGATTTTCTATGAACTTGACTCCACACAGGCTTTTGGATGGAGAACGGGAAGGTTTGGAGTCAGAAATGAAACCTTTGACCTCCAGAGCTTCATGATGGTTTGTGTTTCTGACAGAATCTCTTTCTACTGTCTGGGTTCTGGAAAGCTCTGACAGGAAGCAGCAGTCAGCTGATCTGAACCACTTTGATGAATCAGCATTTTCACTTCTCTAAACATCAACAGTGTCCTTTCTCTTTTGGCTTTTCCCATCAGGGGTCGCCACAGCTAACCAGTCGCATGGTAAACTTGGCAATGTGTTTTATGCCGGATGCCCTTCCTGACGCAACCTTCTCAAAGCAACCGGGCTTGAGACCGGCACAGAAGTAGAGAAGGGAACAGGGAGCAGCCCGGAGTTGAACCCTGGTTTCCCGGACGGAAGGCACTGCAAACCAGCACGAGCTAAACCGGCTCCCGCTAAACATCAACAGTGTATTCTGTGAATATCTACAATAAAAACATTAATTTGTTTCCATTTTCTTCATAAATAGTGAAGTAGAAACTGATCAATAAGTAAGTAATTGATCCTCAGTTTTTGATCAGTATTGGAGATCAAATCTTTAAACAGCAGAGTGATGAAAGTTGCAAAAAGAAGATCTTCTAAAACATTCAGAGTATCAAACAGTCAAGTTAGTGAAGACAAAGTTCCAGAAACCAACAAAGAAATAAACAAAGTAGATTTTCCTGAAAGGTCTGAAGTCGTCTTTTCTCACCGCAGGAAGCAGCTGCAGCTCAGATCAGAGATTCTGCTTTTTCTTTCTGCTTTAAGAACTCATCACTTCCCTGTATGTTGTTGTGTTGATTCTGCTGAGTCTTCTAGAGACAAATCAGTTTATCTTACTCCTGAATGCTTCTGCAGGATTCATCACACATGACCTCTGACCTGAGTGCTCCTCTTCCTCACACTGAGCTGCTGTTTGTGAGAAGATGCAGAGAACATTTAGCTTCATGCTGATCTTTCCTCTTTAGTCTCCAACATCTCAGCTCCTGGTTCTGTTCGATCCAAACCATCGTTCTGGTTTTTCAACTTTTCTTCTGAACTGAAACAAAGTGCGAATTCACAAAACTCTGATCCAATTATTTTCATCTGAATTGAAGGTGTCGACGACCTCTCTGCAGAATGCTCTGGCGCCTGAGGGTTTGATCAGATTCATCTGGGTGATTTCTGGAACACAGTAAGATGTGATGGAAGGGGCGGAGCTCAGGGGAGTGATTGACAGGTTGATGCAGAAGTCTTCGGAGGTGATTTGATTGTCCTGGGCAGACTCTGGATCCAAGGAAGACAGGATGAAGATGGTGGTGATCCTGGCTTCAATCCCGGGATGCAGGAGTGCTGCTTGACAGGAAGTAAAGCAGAAATCATTGTTTTCAAAGGTTCTGGAATAATCAGAAGAAGCAGATCAGAAAAACCTGCAGAAGCTTGAGAACAAACGGGACGCCAGGCGGAGTTTATCTGTGGAGGTAGAAGAGGGTCCTCACAGAGGATATGACAGCTCTGTTCTTTCTGACATTTCATCAGTATTTATTCTTGCTTTCTAAAACCCAGAGGGCACCAGCCAGAGGACAGCTCTGTTTACCCTTTCTCCTTAAAGCTCCCAGTTAGAGCGTCAGCCAACCTTCTCACGTAACACGCTGGATTGAACGCGGCACGTGTGTGAGCATGTGTTTAGAAGGTCTCTCATTGCAGCCACAGCTCATCTGCAGACAGAGAATCAAAGAGTTTTCATATGAGCAGAAGATTCTTCACTTTCAAAGCATCTTCTTTCAGTTCTCTCTAAGGTCAAAGGTCGCTACACATCTCCCTCAAAGACTCTTTGGTGTTTCTTTCGCCTCCTAGTGTTTGGTGGTGGAACAACTCTGCTGCTGCTTTGTTTTTCTTCATGGATGATCCAGACGCAGATAAAACAGGAGACAGTGATCCTGATGTTAGTTTGTCTTCTGCAGGTTTGTTCTTCTTCACTGGTTTCTTTCTGTGTGACATCATGAAGTTCTTCAACTGTCCAACAGGTGTCGCCTTTTCTGTTCTGGCCTTGCAAGCAGTAGAAAGGTCAAAAGTTGGAGAAAATGAACAAATGAACTTACAGGTTTGTTCCTGACGAATTCAACAACTGGAAGTGGGAGTGAGTCATCTTTCTGCAGTTCCTCTGAATCATGGACAGAAGTTGTAGAGATATTCCACTAGAACAGTAAGTTTTCTTTCTTCTGTGATGTTCAGTGTTCTGAGCACATTGGTAAAGTCTGCTTGCATTTTCTGTCAGCTTCCATTTTCAGCATTTGATCCTCAGTTCAGGAAGCAAACCGAACTAAGCTTCCAGTTTCCATGTTTGGGATCTTCTTGACCTGTTGAAGGACACAGATTCTTTTCCACATCATGAGAAGCTGTTCTTCTGAACCCAAACGGCCCACAGTTCTATGGGCAAGTTGATGATGCTCTTCTTCACCAACAGCCTCTCAGATCACAGATGCTGCAGTTTGCTTGGTTTGTTGGAAAGGCAGCGCTAAGCACGCTTCACCTGAAAGAGCTCTAGAGCTTCCCAGCTGATGTCTTCAACACTGGGACTCCATCCCTTCTTCCATTCATCATTCTGCGTTTGCTTGAGGCCCAGATCCTCACCTGTTGCTGGCTTTGGTTCAGCAGGCTGCCGACTGGAACGCTGAAGCTCAGAGCGTCCGCGCTTTGATCTTCTGCACATTCAAGTGTGGAACAGATGCAGAGAAAGCCCAAAAGTTCTCAGAGTGAGCATTGATTCAGCAGATCTTTAGTTTCTGGAGACAACCTCAGTGGAAGAATGAAAACCACATGATTCAAACCGAAACTCTGTCAGAGTCAATAAAGTTTAAAGATGAAGTTCTTGAAGGACAAAGCTCTCCTTCACGTCAACACACAGATGATCAGAACAGTTCCAATATGTGTGTGCATGTTCTGGGAAGTTCTCCTGTTCCTGGGTTCCTCTGATCACGGTCCAGCAGCGTGTTTCTAGGAACACGGCGATCCAGAACAGGGATCAGACTGAAGCCGCTTTCAGTTCTTTTGGGCTTCAAGCCCAGAGAAGACAGAAATGTGAGGGAAGGCAGAGAACATGAAGGGTTCTGACAGGAAAGAGGTTGGAGCCAGAAAGACTAGAACCGGATCAGGACCAACTCTGACAGTCCTTTTAGTGGTGGAGCACAGACAGAAGCAGCATCATGTTTGTCGGGCAGACGTGAGCTTTTGAGGGGAGCCACTCTGCAGCTTGACCCTCTCAGATGTCAGCAGCTGTTTGTGTCCTCAGATCCTGTCAGACACCAACATGTTCCTCAGAGAACAGCATGTCAGCAACACACTGCACAATGCTTGATCCATGCAGACGTGTTGGAAGCCAGAGCTAGGTCGGGCCTTTCAGTGGATCTGTCCATCTGCCATGCTGAATGGGAGCAGAAGGTCTGTTTCAGCTCTGCTGCTTCAGCTCCACTCAAACTGCTGGGAACCCAAACTCTCTCAGGAGGAGAAAAACAGCAGAAAGCTTTCTGCAGCTGCACCACAGTGGATCTTCCTCTGTCTTCTTCAGCAGCAGATGATGAAGAGTCACTCTTTCTCAGGTTCCTCTCTCAGTCCTGACCTTCATTCCTGATGGACCAAAGAGTCTGGACAGCAGCTTTAGCTCCACAAAGAAAACTCTGCAGTTTCCCCAAAACCTTTCTGAAGCAGAAAAACCAGGAGACTTCCTGTCTGTCTGTCTGTCAGTGCTGGAGTCTTCTCCTCCATCTTCAATGATGAAGGTTTCTCTGCTTTGGAACATTCAGAAAAGCCTTTTTGAAAGCCTGATGATGTTGGAGATTGTGGAGGAGCGCAGGAGGATGCAGGAGCTCCCAGAGGAGGAGAGGCAGGAGAGCAGAGGAGTGGCTGCTGGAGCAGCAGCTGAGCAGACGCACTTTGGTTTAGGCTTTAAACTTGATCAGGAGGAAGAGGAGGAGCTAAAGAGGAGCAGGAATGCTGGGAGTGGGACTGGAATCAGACTGAATCCAACATTTAGGACGTAAACATGCGCTCTTCCAGAAATAACCGAATCAGAATTCTTTATTGTCATTGTAGATTATTGCTGGTGGGCTGGTCTGTAGCCCAGGGACAGCATGTTCAGCTCACTGAGGAGTGACGTCACTGAACACCGTCACTGCCTGGACCTCTTTCTGGGTCCTAGTGCCCTAAAGGTTACAGCTCCTGGTTCCACAAGGAAAAAGTCCATTCTAGAGGCCACTCTGACGTCATCACTATCAAAGACACAGTACCTAGCAACCATACCACACCATAGCAGCTATAGAGGGAAACACAACAAACCATCAACGGCGTGTTAAAGCACGACGCTTGTTCTGCAGCTCAGCAAAATTCCTGCTTTAGGTTTTGGGAGAAAAGGAAAACACACGGAGAAGGATTCTTGCAAGCAAATCTCAAGTTCTATTGGTGTTCAGCTCTGGAAACATGCTTTTGTTGGTTCTGAAGTGGCATGAATGCAGACTTAGGATTGGTTTGTTTCTTGGATTTTCAGATTGATTCAAGTTGTAAATGTTGTCAGCATAAAGCAAGCTTGACTAAACTAAAGCAGAAAGTGGCTTTGAAGATGGTCAGGAGAATGAGGGCTTTTTCAGAATTTGGAAGAGGAGCACTTCTCCAAACAACCAGAATCTAGAGGAGGTTTTTTCAGCATTGAGATCAGATTTACATGAGCTTCAATCCCATTTTGTTCAATCCAAATAACACATATTCAGGAGTTCAACTCTGAAAGCCACCATGACATCATAGACATTACAAAGACCCTGTTACCTAGCAACCAAACACAAACAAACTGTGGTAGACTATTCAAACTGGACATTTTGGGGCAACAATTTTTTCTTTAACTCGAAGTTTTTATGAGAAATCCAAAATGATGAAACAGATTATGTAAAAGGAAATGAGTGATCTATTGGTGAGTCACAGTCCTGAAACATGACAGTTTCTGATGAAGACGCTTGGATCCTAAATGTGGAATTTTGAATACTCTTCATGAGATTCAAACTGATTGAAGCTTGAATTAAAGGTGTCAATATTTCTGCATTGATTCATTCTGTTTCAGTGTCCAGCGTCTGCATATCGGACGCAATTTTCGCCATTTTCATCATCGCGAACGCCAGGATTAAACAAAGGCACCACGTGAGTGTACAATCGACGCTAAAAACGCTATATCACAGAAAGCAAAAAAACGCCTCGGTTCGCTTCGACGGCCGTACGCAAATCTACTCGACCAATGAGAATGCATTTGCACACGCATCTGGAGCTTCTGGAAGCTACAGTAAAACATTGAACTTGGGGGCGCTCGCCAAACACAAAACTGCTCTTCTGACAACAATACGCTCAGCCAGAAGAAGATAGCATCGCCATAGCTGCCACACCGTCGCAAGAAAACAGGCCGATGGACATTCAAAATATCTGAACTAACACCAGTTGAGCAACTGGTGCTTGAAATATCTATGTTTTCTTTGTATGATTCTAACAATCGCAGAATATTTCGTTTCTCTTCTCTTTCTGAGTGAAAAGCCACTTTGAGAAGCTTGAAGCCGCGCAGCGCTCACCTTGTGCGCAGTGGTTACTTGCTTACATTGCTACCATCTAACGCCAGGGAATGAAATTGCATGTTCGCCGACCATCGTCGGGCGAAATCGCCTGCGTGAACAAAAACTGGCGAAAAACGCTGGCTAATAACGCCTTAATGAATATTCGCCCGGTGTACGGCCTTTAGGTTGGTTTGTGGCAGAAACCGTTTTAAGTGTTGAACAGTAGCGCTGAAAAAGCAGAAAGTGGCTTTGAAGATGGTCAGAGAACCAAGAGGAAAGAACTTCTCCAAACAACCACAACCTTAGAGGAAGCTGGAGCATTCAGAGAACAAGCCCACCTCCTCCTCTGTCCTGGATTCTCTGCTGGATTTGTTGCTGACTCTCCTCCAGCTCTCTCTGCTTCTCGTCCTTTCTGCTGCAGCTGAGACTGCTTGATGTCCTCTTATGCAGTCTCCACAGAGCAGAGAGAACAGATGCTCTTCTGATCAGAACACTTTCATCACCCTTCTCATCATGACGGAGCAGATGTTCTCCTGCAGGTTCTTGGAGGGTTCCAGTCTGTGTTTCTTCAATGCAGCTGCTTTCAAATGAGGCTGAAGGTCTTCCTCACAGGAAGAGGACGGACAGATCAAGCAGGGGACTGATGGTGTTTTCAGTTTTCTTCCAGTGCAGGCGCCACAGACCTCACATCTTTCAGGTCCAGCAGAGTGAGACCAGCAGCAGCAGCTTGAGTCCGCTTCTTCAGCTGCTCCACCTAAAGCTGCTGACATGACATTTTTCCCCAGAACAGGCTCTCGTGTGAAGGTCTTCCGTACTGAGGACAGCTGTGGACGTTCTCTCTCTGCACTCACAGTCCTGAAATATCACTTCTCCTGCAGAAGCTGTGTCCAGGAACAGTCACGTGATCCTTCAGCAGATCCAGACAGATGGAACAGCAGAAGCTCCATTCATCCAGATCCTTCTGCTCGCTGCATGCAGAGTCTCCAGTTGGAAGAAGCTAGTCTTCTTTCTGCATTCGGAAGGTTTCCTCACAGCTTGTTTCCTTCCAGACTCTTGAACTTCAAAGGTTTTAATATCAGAGGATTTTCTCAGATCAGAGTCCAGACAGTTCGGGATTTCACTGAAGACTCTTTACTGCAACTCAGAAACATTCATTGGTTTAGCTGTCAGTCAAAGATCATGAAAGAGACAAAGTCCAAAGTTCTTCATGTTATCGACAAATGTTGTGTTTTAGCAGAAACAGTCAGACGTTATTTAAATTAAGACAGACGGAACTATGAAGAGATATTTCTGACACTAAAATGAGAAAGAAAGACAGAAAAATCCAATAAATGCTAAAAATCTTGATTTGTACTGAATCTTTATAGATTGCTGATTCTGAAACAATAATACTTATTCATCTTAACAGCAGTGAAGTAGGAAAAAAGGATGACGGATTTCAGCTAGAGTTCAGGGTTAAAGTCAGGGTAGTTTAAACCTTCTCTCTGGAATACCCCGCTCTGCTCACCTCCATCAATTACCGTCTTTTCCATTTTATCCAGCTCAGCAGCAGCATTGACTTATTGCATCAACTGGTCCAGATCTCACCACCTGCTCACATAGCCCCCTCCCACACACATTACACACACATTCCACCACTTTTCAGCTCCACTGGCTTCTGTCAAATGCAGGATTGACTTGTCCAATCTTTTTCTGACCGTAGTCAGAAATGCACTGAGATTTCCCCTGGTTCACTTTTCCGTTTGAACCTCACAGCCTCCAGAGTGGGCTACAAGAAAGACTCCAGAACTTTGGGGAGATGACCTTATTTAACTTACGGCTCTCTGACACCTCGCCTCCGCGCTTCATACCCCCTGCTCATACACACACACCAGTTAACGCAAACACACACACACTGTCCTCGATCATACACGCTTCAAAGAAATAAGTCACTTAGTCGTTCCATAGCAACGGTGTCCCACTTCATTAGTTATCGACATGTCCGACCGACATAACAGCTGCTCCGATCACAAAGGTCTGAAGTTGAGGCTGAGTGACGCTGATTAAGCAAATCACGACACAAAGCACCTAATAAGTCATGATCTCAGTTGGTGGTGTCCTGAATTGACGCTACTGACGTATTTAATTTCGCATTTACTGGGGAAGATCCCATTTGTCTGCTTGATATGGCACACGCCACGCACGTATCCGATTCATTTCAGATTTATTTCCACATATGAGAGAGGCCTGTGTCCGATCTGAGAAAAACAGAATCCATGCGCTTTTGTCCTGCTTACACGTTCACTGATCATATCCGATCTGTGCCACGTGAGAGGAAAAAATCGGAATTGGGTCACTTGAACCATGCAGTGTAAAGGCGGCCTTTGTGTGCACCTGTACATACTTCCTCTAGAGGTCAGAATTGGACAAAAACAACAAGTGAAAGAACATCAACAATACAGAAACACAAATTTTTATGCAGAATAGAAAACCGTGGTTTCAGGAGGGAGACATCTAACACTGCTACTTCAGATGGTTTCAGCTTGGAACAGCGGGACGTTTCCTTCATGAAGATGTACAAGAAAACTCACTTGCTAGAGAGAAAGGGGTGTGTTTGGGTTGGTTGGAAATGTTTGAGAGTTGAAACAGGCAAATTCTAAGAAAGACAAATGGTCAATGTGACTGATGAACCAATCAACTAATTGGATGGAGTTTCCAGATCTCTATCTCAGTCATGGGTTCAGCAGTCAGAACTGGACCTGAGGAGCTTCAATCAACAGAGAACCAACAGAGAACCAACAAACAGCAGAAACCCACACTGTGGGAAAAGACTCCACATCTCTGACTGATGTTCACATTCATTTATTCTTCAAGAAGAACTGGAACAGAAACACTGAGAACCAAAAGAACAGAGGAACAGTGCTCCACGTTCACAAGAAAACATAAATCACAAGAACACCAGACACAAACACCAGTCTGTTCTCTTATAATATATATTTAAACAATACTGAAATATTTATGAACCATATAGTGTTAGATTTAGAGATGTACAGTATAAAATAATCCTAGCGTTTCATGGTAACACAAAGATCTTGGGACAACATAGCAGCGCTTATACCATGGACCGGTGAATACTTGATTCTGATTGGTTGCTGGGTGTGGATTAAAAAGTGATAATCCACAGTGATAATGGACACCTACAAAAGAAGTTCCTGTCACATACTTCACATTCTACATCACTGTGCTGGCTTTTTACCACAAACTTTAGCTTCATTGTCTGGTCAAAAACAAGCACTAAGAGGTGAACTTTTGTCTTCTGAACTCGATTTTATTTAACACATCGTGATGGTATAGATATTCCTTCCTTTACAGCTGTAGTCAAAGCCGTGTTATTCCACCTGTGCGTTATGTTACAGGACAATGTGCCACACATCACGTGAACAAATATCCACTTTTTTGAGAAAACGCAATTTAAATCCAAAAAATAACAAGAAAGTACTAAAAACGGATTGAATATTTCTTTCTTTTGTAAGTGACCATGGTGTGAGCAGGTTAATGGTCTTCAAAGTGTGCAATATGAGAAATTAACGCACTTTGCAGAAAAAACAGATCGGGCTTCCACGGTAGAATAATACACACTTCGCCTGTCAGTGTCCTCGACATAAACAACAACCACTAATGGTTAACTCAAAACTTTTTACAATAACATAAAGTAAAATTTAATTAGGAAAATCAAACCAACAAAAATTGAACATTATCAGCATTTTTAAAAAATCAAATCTTACCCTCATAATTCAAAAAACAAATATATTTTTATTTAGCAGTATATCTAATAAAGCACTTCATAAAGTTAAATAACTAAAAAGGAAACTCATGATGTTTAGAATCATTACACATCCCTGATTTGAGATATGTGAGCATAGTGGCGAGTAGATTGCAAACACTCCAGAAATACCCATGTCTAAAAATTACAATTTTAAGTCAAAGAATAAAAAAGAAGGGTTTCAGTTCAATGCATCCAATAATAACTTCTGCCTCCTTATTACTAAATAACTGCATCAATGTAATCTGAGCCCATCAGCCTGTATACATTTAAATGAAAGATCAGGATGAGTTTAATAGCTGACCTCAGGTCAGTTTTCTTCTGCATGAGTTCTCTGTTTTAAGTCAACTACATCACTAAACCTTTTGGCAAATACTTTACACAAAAAGGTGTGATTTGAGACTAAATACATCGCTAAAACTTCTTTATATTATTTACACAAAAGACTAGATACAGAACTAAACTGTTTATCACATTTCTTTACATGAGAAAGTGGTAGTCCCCTTTAATGTGTGTTCATGTGTGTCTTGAGACTGGATGTTTGGTTAAATTTTTTTTTACATACTTTACAAAAATGGCTTTTCCTGTGTGGAGTCTCTCATGTTTTGAGATTAGATATTTCACTAAAACGTTTATCACATTCTGTACAAGAAAAGGCTTTTCTCCTGTATGGAGTATGTGGTTTTTTGAGATTAAAATAATTGACGAAAACGTTATCGATTTGTACAAGAAAAGGCTTCTCTCCCGTATGAGTTCTCATGTGTGTTGAGATTATGTACAACCAAACTTTATTACATTCTTACATGAAAAAGGCTTTCCTGTATGAGTTCTCATGTGTTTTTGGAGACCAGGATATTTCACTCAAAACTTTTATCACATTCTTTACAATAGAAAAGGTTTTTCTCCCGTATGAGTTCTCATGTGTATTTTGAGTTTTGATTTTTCACTAAAACTTTATCACATTTCCTCTTACATGAAAAGGCTTTCTCTCCCGTATGAGTTCTCATGTGTATTTTGGAGATTATGTACAAACTAAAACCTTTATGACAATATATACAAGAAAAAGGCTTCTCTCCTGTATGAGTTCTCATGTGTTTTTTGAGACTTGATATTTGACTAAAACTTTTATCACATTCCATACAAGAAAAGGGCTTTTCTCCTGTGTGTGAGTTCTCATGTGTGATTTAAGATGAGATGTTTGACTAAAACTTTTGTCACATTCTCTTTTACAAGAAAAAAGGCTTTCTCCTGTGTGTTCTATGTTTGTTTTGAGCTGAGATAAATAACTAAAACTCATCCCTGGATCTCTGTTCTGTAGGGTCTGTTCTCATCTGTAAAGTTGATGTAGACTTGGTTCCCTTTTACCTGTAGTTGATGCTGATCTCTGCCCTCATCTGTAGTTGATGTTGATTCTGTCTCTTCATCTGTAGTTGATGTTGATTCTTTATTTTGGTTTCCTTCTTCATCCCGGATCATCAGTTACATTAAAGCTCTGCTGATTGTTTAGATCTGCTTCACTGTTCTCATCTTCCTCACATAAGCAGGAATCTCCATCACAGTATCAGTTCCACTCAGATCAGGCTGATCTTCTCATCCTGACTGATGCAGAGTCTCTGTGGCTCCTCTTTACCAGAAAGTTGTTGTTCACCCTGTTCTGCCTTTAATCTGTGGAAGTTCTGCTCCTGCAGTTCCTCTTAATCTGCAAAGTTTGTCTCCAAGGGCCC
This sequence comes from Oryzias sinensis, assembly GCA_037389245.1. Classification (NCBI taxonomy): domain Eukaryota; kingdom Metazoa; phylum Chordata; class Actinopteri; order Beloniformes; family Adrianichthyidae; genus Oryzias; species Oryzias sinensis. The sequence continues at coordinate 6,176 of JAUDJI010000175.1, read as the reverse complement.
TCTTTAACTCATAGCTTGGTTCTCCTGTTCTCTTAATCTGTGGAGGTTCTCGTTCCTGCAGTTCCTCTTAATCTGCAAAGCTTCTGGTTCTCCATGTTCTCTTTAATCTGCAGAGTTTCTGGTTCTCCATGTTCTTCATAATCTGTGGAGGTTCTTGGTTCTCCATGTTCCATTTAGCTGTGGAAGTACTGGTTCTCATGTTCCTCTTAATTTGTGGAGGTTCTTGTTCCCTGTGTTCCATTCTTAAATTAAGCTTGTTGGTTGCACAGATCCTCTTCACTGCAAAATGCTGAGGGGGACTAGGAAAAAAAGACAAAAAGGAGAACTTTATATACTTTTAAAGTGCATACTGTATGTACAGCTAAGAAATAGTTTGTCTTGGTTCTCTTTACAGATAAGACAGTTAGGGGTGATGTCAGCTTTTCAGTCTTCAGTAGGTTAAACACCTAATTAAAGAAACTCATAAGTTTTCAAAAAGTTGTTTCTATACATTTTAATAAACACACACCCCCACACTGACAAACCTATCTTTTACAGTGCACAAGGTGGTGGTCATTGATCCTGTGTTTCCTACCCAGTGTTTTTCAACCAGTGTGCCACGGGAGATGGTCAGGTGTGCCGTGAAATTGGGTAGGGCTCAGAGATCAGACCAATTGGTCGCATTTTGTGACCAAAATTTGAGAGTGTGCGACTGAATTTTACACCCAGTCGCACATGTGCGACCAGTAAATTTGCCTCCCACCCCCTCCCTGTATTTTTATATTAAGTCGTGGAAGGGGCCCGCCAACCGATCGATGAAATGAGCAATGAAATCATCACTTAGACGCCGAGCGCACGCACGCATCAGTGACAGACACACACACCGCGCCGGTCACTCATATGAGATCGGAGCACACCGCGAAACATCGCCGCGACAAGTCATTGAGGATGCCCTGAGGAGAAGAATAAGGAAAGTCACTGCAGTGGCTAAAATGCATGGAGGGGAGGCCAGATAATCGTGGCAGCTGTGAAATCAAAGGAACGGAGGAAAATATCACACCTGATATGTGTGTTCGAGCTATGAGCAAAGTTTAACTATTGATTCGCTCTTCCGACATGCAAGTTAGTGTACCAGTGCCAGAGTGTACAGTAGGGGTCTCAACACTAAGCAAAACGCGGTTCTCATCATGCACCTGCTGTCACTGTACATTACTGTTCTCAAGCAAGATGGTCAGCTGAGGAGAATAAATGTTCCACACCTACATGCGTGACAGCTAACGGGCCTCTTACATTAAACACGTGTGAGCGACAACACGATATAGTCTTAGACACACTTAAAACACGTGGGGAAAATGCAACGATAGACCTAACCAGCTCGGGGTAAGGATATTAAGCGCTAGACTGAAGAACAGGAATTGGGAGTTGTCCCTAACATTCAATTTAGTTTTAATATGCCTCTCCCTGGCATGATCAGATATTACATCTTTATAATTATTTTAAGGTTTTGTAATGGATGTAGCCTTTTAATCAGTTGGTATTTTAAATTATTTTACTGATCACTGAACCACAAAAACCGATCAGGACACATCATGCATTGTTTGTGTCTGTAGGGCAGCTTTCAGTCAGTCTGTAGTACCACTTCCAGCTGTCGCTTCAGGTTGCGTCTTGCCCGCCTTTCTGGTGATATGTTTTGTTTGATTGGACAGGTGATGTTAGAGCAAAAACAAAATATACGCCTCACACCAGGTGATCTGTGCAGCGTTGCGTCCATCTGGGTGATCTCAAATTATTAAGCATCTTGGCTGCACCCTTATTTGGTGTCGCCAACATGAATTTCCATCCCCTAATATTACATAATATTTAAGATTGTTTGAAACAGCACATTGTACTTTTTGCTTCTATTATTAAAGTATTTATTCGTAATATAGTAAATCAGTAGATTTGGTTAGGAATGTTGATTTACTGGTATGCGCTCCTCAAATTTTCTGGTTGTGCTCCTAAAATTGGTCAGTCACAGTGTTCTAGTGAACAAAGTTAGCTGGAGCCCTGAATTGCCCCCATTAACTGATCTAAAAACATTTTCCATCTCCAGGATATATCAGCTCTTTGTTCATCCAAACAGGCCTTGATGAAACACAGAGTAGTTAGGAATATGAAACATCATAAAATACTTTTTTCTTTGTGTTTATTTGATTCTATTAAATTTTTAAATTTTGATAAGAATGACAGTACCGCAATTTAGTTATAGCTTCAGGCGGGTTTCTCGCTAAAGTGCCGCCTCTTTAACTGTTCTTCCACCAATAATTCTTGAGGTTTAATCACATGTCATTACACCCTACAGATCAGAAATGGAAAAGTCATCGTTTTCTTTGTCCTGATTTCTCAGAGAAGCGAAGCTCCATTCTGGCGTTTCTGCAGTTGTTTGCACTTACATCTCCCATATGATGCATTGGGTGCAGTGACAATGCCTCAGGGCAATTAGTCTTTTTCTTAAATGCATTGAAAACCACAACCAACACACATCAAACATTTTTAAATTTTAACTTTATACAACTTAGAAAACAGATGAATGCTGTGCTGCTGGATTTTTGTCAAGGTGCCGGGTTCAAAAAAGGTTGAAAACACTGCCCTACCCCATCTCTTATGTGGGGATTCAGACACTCTAGTGATCTTTTGGTTAGGCCCGGGGAATGAGGCCCACGGGAATTTCTTTTGTGGCCCTCAATAAATCCTAAATTAGGGCTACAGTTGAAGAACGGAAATGAAAGAGCTTTCAGGTTAGCAGTATGCTAACACGGGCTAACAACATTAACATGAACATAAATCCATGCAGGAAAGGTTGCACCCGTATCCATGCATCAGAAATATGTGGGAATAACATCCGCTTTATATTGTCGGGACAAGACTGAAACACAAATCCATGTGATTGTTTGAATGGTTTCTACACTGTGCTACTTTTCTGCTTTGAAGCTTACACCACCTCACAAATGCTGGGAGGAAAGGGCGCCTTCCGCTGCCTATCATCACCCTTGGCCGGGACACCCGTTCTCCTAAATTGCTCAATGAGCGGCGTGGACAGGTCACAGTCCTAAAGCCTCCCCACATAACAAAGCATCCTGTCTTCTCAAACACAAACTGTAAGCCCGCTTCGTTCTGCTCAGAGACACGGTCCACCGGTCCACCTGACTGATCAGGTGCAGGAGCGGACTACTTCTTTTCTATTTTGTTTATTTATCTATTTAACTTCTTGTCCTGTCCAACAGCTGGGCAGACAGATTGAGCCGGGAGGGCCTCTGAAGTGGACATATTTACTTAACAAGAGGTTGAGCACTTCAGACACAAACCAAAGGTATGTCTGAATAAACCCCTTTTGTAATTGAGGCCAAACTTTATAATTTCAATCATGTTTGAAAATCTTTGGTGTTGGACCGGACGGAAAAGGAAAGAGGGAAGAAAAGAGAGGACGCAGAGAGAGGGGGTAGGAGGTTATAATAGGAGTGGAAGGGGATAAGACCATGAAGCAGCATAAAGCAACAAGTTTACTGGTTGTTGGATCAGCAGGAAAGCGTGGTGTGTGTGCGTCCACACACACACACTCAAATGTTATAAACACACCTGCTAGCTGCAAAAATGTCCACCTGTCAACATGTACACAAAACAGATAGTGTTCACACGCATACTTATGCCTTAAAACCAACTAGTGTGAAATCTTTCAGTCATTCAATCATGCAAACTGTTAGTGCAAAGGTGAGCTAACACCTGTGCTCAGGTGAGTGCTTATGTTCTTCTAAAATGGATGGTGGAATGTGAAAAAGATCGGAGGGAGAGTGCCCAGCCATCCTCACCCCAAGACCCCCACCGCAGCAGCAGCGGCAGCCGGATTCCCCCCCAAAAATGGACGGTGTGCAAAAACTCATCACAGAATATTCCATCACCGTCATAACAGGTTTCGTAGTTATATAAACTCATCATCCTCTTTTACTCTCACTCATGGTGCAGAGACGTAAGCATAGTAGACAAAAATAGCTCGGCAAAACACGGTGAAACACAGTAAAACAGCTATACAACTAAACACATTTTGTAAAACCCAATAATTTGGACCAGACAGGCAAAGGAATGATATCCCAGAATCCCTTGTGGTGCAGATCTAACAGCAGCATCAAAGTTACACCTACTTAATTAAATTAATTTGAACGAAAGGAAGATAATTGTCTGAAAACTACGCTTATTTTTAAGGTGACCTAACAAAAATGATTGATCTTAACTGAAGCAAATAATTAAGTTAGATCAAAGTAAAAAAGTTTATCTTTCCAACATCCATATGTGGTCTCATCACCCTCTCATGGTGGAAAAAGTATTATCTGAGCTTTTTCATCCACTAAATCATCTTCAAATGGACATGCCATGCTGCTTCACCTCTCTGTAAACAAACTAAGCTTCAACTAAACCTGCTCGACCAGGTTATGTTCAGAGCATGAGCTGCCGCTTGCAACTTGACCTACCCTGAAACATACCTCCATTTCTGGAACCTAAAGCTGAGGTTATCAACTTCCTTAGCCTCAAACTTATCGTGGGAGCTAGCATAACCTGCTTTCTGGAATACCCCTGACTCTCAACGGTTCTTGCTAAGTTGGTATTGGAGAAGTCACATTTTTTTTGTGTCCCACAAGATATAAACCAGAGTTGTGATGGTGGATTGCATCACCACGCTGATGAAGAAAGAGGAGTCGCGTGTCCCGGTCAACCAATTCTAGCCAACATAAAATCTCATGTCACAATAAATGAATACAACTATAACCACAATGCAGAGGCTTCCTTTAACAAATAACATTAAAAACTAGCTACTCAACCATCAAAACTGTGGAGGGTCCATTTAGGTGTTGTAGAATGAGTATGTGTGGGCTGATGCTGGGCCATGTGGTGTAAGAGCCACACCTTCCTAGACCATTTGCAAACTTACTGTTGCACAACAAAGAACATCCAACCAAAAGAGTAAGAGTACAGTATGGGATCTCACTATCAGCCTTACCAAATCATCTACAAAAATGCTACCTGCCACGGCACACAATACTCTCTAAAGTTCTGTGTTCCCACTCAGGCAGATACCAGGTTCCCAAGCCAAGACCAGCAAACTGAGGAACCTTTCTTTTTCCAGGGCTATTTCTTCCAAACTCAGCCCCCAACTGACACCCCCAACTAATTCAATCCATCTAATATCTGACTAGTTAGTGCTGTAAATGTAGCTAATAAACTCCACTGTAATTACATCCATCTGTAAAAGTAAGGATATAAAGATTCTAAATATTAGTTTGGGCCTTAGGGCTTTAGGGCCCAAGTTAACAACAGTTATTTTCATCTCAACTAAGGGGAAAAGAGAAAAGCTCTTAATGTAATCACAGTATATGTGATCATAGGCTAACAGCTTTATAAACCGAGAAAAAAAACATGTTAAAACATGTAAAAACATTTTACATGAAAAAACATTTTACATGTTCAATTTATTAACATTTATTAAACCACCGGTGTGAACAACAACAAGAAGGTTCTACTTAATCCAGTATGGCGGAGTTCAATGTGAGCTGACAGTTGAAGTAACAGCCTGTAAGGGGTCTATGGGTGACAGGTAGACAACCACCCAAAACATACAGCCAAAGCAACTCAGGAGTTTATAAAAGCAAAGAAGTGGAATATTCTTGAATGGCCAAGTCAGTCACCTGATCTTAACCCAATTGAGCAGCATTTCTCTTGTTGAAGACTAAACTTCAGACAGAAAGGCCCACAAACCAACAGCAACTGAAAATCGCTGCAGTAAAGGCCTGGCAGAGCATTCAGGAGAAAACCCAGCATCTGGTGATGTCCATGAGTTCAAGACTTCAGGCTGTCACTGCCAACAAAGGGTTTTCAACCAAATAGTAGTAATGACCATTTTGTTTTCAGTTATTGCATTTGTCCAATTACTTACGAGCCCATGAAATGAAGGGATTGTGTTTAGAAAAATACTTTAGTTTTTCACATTTTTGCTATCTTTTTGTTCAACCCATCTTATAAAAGCTGAAAGTCTGCACTTCAATGGCATCTGAGTTGTTTTATTTAAAATTCACAGTGGAAATGCACAGAAACAAAATTAGAAAAGATGCGTCTCTGTCCAAATATTTATGGTGCTGACTATATATATATATATATATATATATATATAT
>JAUDJI010000174.1:0-22041 GCA_037389245.1 Oryzias sinensis | reverse complement strand
AATAAATTGGGGGGTGCATTCCCTGAGGTGCTCGCGGGCGCATGGGCGCCCGCCGGGACAGGGTTGGTGAGCCCTGTTCTAAAGAATATGAAATCTTGTTGTTCTTATTTGAACCCTTTCAGCTTTTTCCAGGTCTGAGAGTGTTAACGGAAATGAAAATATTTGACAATCCAGTTGATGAGAAGCTGCAGAAAGACAAAAATCCATCAAATTGTGAAAACGTAGAGGTGGTCCTTTGATGATGATGATGTGATGAAGATCAGATGCTGATGTCACTGATGTTCTGGCTGTTGATGGGCTTGATGTGGGTCCTGGTGGTGCTGAAGAATGAAAGATCCTTCTACCTGCAGTCATTCCTGAAGGAAGCTGATTGCAGCTGTTCTCTCCTGACAGATGGAATGATGGGAAATGAAGTTCATGTTGAAGTGTGGTCCAAGCAGAACAGAAAGGTCTCACCTCAAAGTCAGGACTTGGATCAGCTGCTGTTCTCTGGGAGCGTGCACGTGCTGCTGCATGTGCTTCTGTCATGGCGTTCTGGATGAGCTGCTGAGGTCTGTTTGCATCAAGACTCTCAGCTGCTTTAGTCAAACTGCTGAGTGATGGAACAATGGAGCCGTTTCTGAAGGAAGAGGATCAAACATGATGCTCTGCATCCGTTTGCTTCAGGAAGTGGAGGTTTTTTAGAGTCTCCAGACTGTTTCTGAACAGCCAAAGAAAAGCAGCTGATGTGCTTCTGTCTCCTACCAGCAGGGAGCGCTCTCAGCCGGACAGAACAGATCCTCACTGCTGCTATGAGAAGGACTCTTCTGTTCCAGAACCGTTGACTGTTCACATCCAGGAGAATCTGGACTCCAATGAATCCCAGAGAATCTCCTCTCTGCTGTTTGGACACTTTGACCAGCAGAGGGCAGCAGAACTTTCAGCAACTCTGGATCTGATCCCACAAAAACAATCCATGGATGATCAGATTTCAGAAGGTTTGAAGGATCAAAGACAAAGATGTTCTGAAGAGAAGATGTGAGAAGAAAGTCTAGAATGAATCCACTCTGACTTCTCCTCATGTCTCTGAAGCTTGTGTCTTCATGTCTTCACCTCAGAGTTTCTTCTGGATTCCATGTGGATCAATAATATTGATCATGTTCTGTTGTCATTTTCCATCAGAACTTCAGGCTTTTCTCTGCTGATGATCTCTGAGCTGAACTTCTTGGAGGAATTCCTGAATCTGGGATTTGGAGCAAACAGTCAGAACAAAGGAGGTTTCCATTTCTTCTAAGCTCTGCCAGAAGAAAAGAGCTGAAGCTTGAAGCTGAAGCAGCATTTGCTCAGAGAATCTGTCCTCCAGACCAACAAGTCCCACCACAGCCTTGAAGACGTTTCCAGAAGCAGCAGCAGACTGTGTTCCCATGACGATGCTGAAGTCAGCTGCTGCTCTGCAGGAGAAAGTTTGCAGCTCCTCAGTCAGGAAGCTCTTTCAAGCTCGTGCACATCTGTCAGAGCAGCAGCAGAAAGCCTGTTTCCCTGCAGGAAGTCTGAGACTTTTCAAAGTAAGAGCCTCATGTTGGCAGAGATGGGTTGGATTCTTTGATGCTCCAGTGTCTTTTGAGCCCTGTTGCACAAAAGAAGGATAAGGGATTAAGCCAGGATATCTTGGTGATCCTGGCTCAATTGATCCCCAATCCGGTTGCACTAAAGCTGGATAGGGGCAGGAGGATATGTTGTGGTATAAGTTACCATGGAGATTTATTCTGTGGAGCTAGCCTGCTCCAGACCAGGCTAAATTCCAAGATCTATTTAATCTCATCCCTAATGTCAGTCAGCAGTCGCCACAAATGGAAACCAATAGTTATTTCACTGCTCACTATACATTGTTATCACATATAACTAGACCCACCGTCATTATTTAAACGTTCGTGATCATTAATTTCAATCATTCTGGATGAATAATGAGTTTTAGATGATGTTGCTATCATTAGATAATTTACAGTTTCCCATAGACTATAAGGCTATATGTAAAATGGTAAAATATTAGGGCCACAGAGGGCCACAGTATGTAAAATGATACTAGTTATTATCCATCATTACTCTTGATGGATCTAAAGAAAATAGCCTCCAAGTAGTTTCTTGGTCTGAACACGTCTTTCTTGTCATCTAACTGTAAACTCCAATTCAAACATGGTGACAAAACAAGGACAGATTTCCTAGAGATTTCCTAATTCTGCTTCCATGTGATCACATGAAAACAGTCCAATGTTTTGGATTCTTCTTCTTCTATATCATTGACATTAAAGCTGCAGCTCTGTCACCAGGAAACAACATGTGACAGGTCCCAGTTTTTGGTGGAACACCGTCTCTGTGATGCTACAGACGCTGCTAAAACACAGTGGATTTCATTCTGTTCTATGGAGAAAAGACTGTTTGATTCATGTCTGATGAATTCATCTTGGAGTATTTATCCTCCACGTCTAGAAGTCCGCTCCGTGAAAATCCTGTCTGACTTTAAAGCGGTCCGTGTTTCCATGGTGACAGAGGGAACAGCTGGTTAGCATCTTTCTAACTTGACTGAACTGAGGGTTGGGGCTTCCAGCACAGAACCAACCTGAGAGCAAATGAACATTCAAATCCTCCACAAGCTAAACCCCATCAGCGTTGGATTGCTGCTGACAGACAGACTTCATTGATGGCATCTTCCGTTCTGGACCTGACGTTTAGCACACCATAGCTGGATTCCAGAGCGCTTTATCAAAGCGCCTTAAGCCCGTTTGGACTCTGGCGCTCCACGCGCTGGATGAATAGTGGCGTTTGGAGGAAGTGCGGCTGCGCAGTGACGTCACTGAACACCGTCACTGCCTGGACCTCTTTCTGGGTCCTAGTGCCCTAAAGGTTACAGCTCCTGGTTCCACAAGAAAAAAGTCCATTCTAGAGGCCACTCTGACGTCATCATCATCAAAGATAGCGTTACCTAGCAACCATACCAAGACCATAGCAGCTATAGAGGGAAACACAACAAACCATCAACGGCGGTTAAAGCAGTCAGACGTTTGTTCTGCAGCTCAGCAAAAATCTCTGCTTTAGGTTTTGGGGAGAAAAACAAAGGAAAACACACGGAGAAGGATTCTGCAGAGGAAATCCCAAGTTCTATTGGTAAGTCAGCGTCCTGGAAACATGCTTTGTTGGTTCTGAAGTGGCATGAATGCAGACTTAGATTGGTTTGTTTCCTTGGATTCTTCAGATGGATTCAAGCTGTAAATGTTGTCAGCATAAAGCAAGTTTGGACTAAACTAAAGCAGAAAGTGGCTTTGAAGATGGTCAGGAGAAATGAGGGCTTTTTTCAGGAATTCTGGGAAGAGGAGGACTTCTCCAAACAACCAGAATCTAGGAGGAGGTTTTTTCAGCATTGAGATCAGGATTTAGCATGAGCTTCAATCCCATTTTTGTTCAATCCAAATGTTTACCGTCATATTCAGGAGTTCAACTCTGAAAGCCACCATGACATCATAGACATTAAAGACCCTGTTACCTAGCAACCAAACACAACAAACTCTAGACTATTCAAACTGGACAACAGGGGACATATAGTGGATTGTAAGAATAGGAACAAAAACAGCAACAACAAAATAATCCTCCTCCCCTTAAAACATGCATTTGACTCTGAACAAGTCTAAACCAAATCCAAGCAAAGACCAGCGCTGGGGCTCCTGCTAGTTTCTTTTAGAAGAGCCTGCCTCTTCAAAACATAGAATGTTCAACAACTAGAGCTAAAAATGTCTGTTGGTAGATTTCTGGATGTTGGCCGTATCCCAGCGAGCAAGGCCAAGTCAGCCCCATATGGTTTCAAAGTGGACAGAAAATGTTTTTAGGAGTTTCTAGAATGTTCAACAACTAGAGCTAAATGAAACTAGAGCATGAAATGACAAAGAACTTCCTGTTTGAAAGGAATCTCATGATGGCTTCCACCTGTCTCTGTGCTTTTCCTTTCTTTTTTGGGTTTCTCCTCTTTGGGAGGTTACACAAAACTGCACTTTAACCCAGAAGGAAACAACAACCGCTCCACAATCCCTGAATCCCCTACAGCCTTTATCCAAACATTTACATTGACCATTATCACACATTTGATTGCATTTGCTCAGAGAAACAAGCACAACTTCCCGTTTGTTTGTGTGTGAAATGATTCCAAAAAGCCATGTGTCATCCTGGAGGGACTGGTTTCTCATCAATGCAGACCACCAAGTTTCTCTGCTTTCTGACTATTTGGTGGCTGGTAGGCCTTTTGGGATTTTTGTCAGGGAAAGAAGTGAACCTGGGCTCCAAATATTGGAAGACACTGATCTAAAAGTACTAGGACATCTGGAGAAAGCTCTAGTTCTGCTCCAACTCAGTCCAAAGCACTGAAGATAGATGGAGTTGGATTTGGGAGAGGACTGAGCTCATTCAGATGAAGAAAGAACAAGTCAACAGATGAAGAAGATTTCAGGAAGTTTCCCATTCAACAAGTTCAAGTTTCCAGAGAGCTAGTTTAGCATCCGTGTTCTGGACCAAACCACTGTCCCTCTGAAGGTCCAGACACAGAGAGGCCCAGAGTGATCCCCATTTCTCCTTTTTGCTCTCTCCAGTGGCTGACTCCGCCCCTTAGGACGTCCCCCTGTGTGGATCAGTGGTCAGTGGGTTGGAACCTGCTGCAAATGCAGGCTCTGGTTCTAACTGCTGGATCAGAAGTGGAATGTGAGCTGTAGTGGTGTGTCTGCAGCTGGATGTGGAACACATGAGGGAGGGGTCAAAGGTCAATCTTTCTTCCAAACAAATGTTGTCAGTCTATTCTCCAACAATGCTCCAACATCTTCAAAGGTTTTTGGTCCCAAATCCAGAGTGGAGCTGGTAGGACGTGATCATTTCAGCCTCAGATTTGGGATCTGTCATCTCTCTGCCACCGTGACACCGAGTGATGAGTTCATGCTCCAAAGCGGCCCGATCGCTGGCTTTAGGGACTATTCCAAAAGCTTTCAATGATGGCGGGGAATGAACATTAGGAACAGATGACGGCTTGAAATCCTTGAAATTCCTCACCTGCAGCTGTTGTTGTTTGTGTGTTGATCCACAAACACATGCTGTGAAGAGGAACCTGCAGTGAAGGCAGCCATGTTGGAGCCTCACACATGTTCTCATTAGGATCAAATGAACCAGTGTGTTTGAGACTGAAAGAAAGACTGAAGGACAAAGAAATATGAAGATTCATTAAGGATCAAATCCAGACTTTATTCATGTCTTCAGACAAAAAAGCTGCAGACATTTTACAGACACAATTGAGGTTTTTCAACACTTTTCTGAGCAGAAGATGCAGTTCTGGATACAGCCAGAAGGTGTCGCCCTTCTCATTTCTAATCCAAATTCAAACTAAAGACTTGACTGATTTGGTTTGGTTTTTGTTTGTTTTAGCCATCATGGATGAAGACATCAGACCTAGAATTACAGAAAATATAAAATGTACAATAATATAATAAATAAAAAAAGTTATAATTTGTGTCTATTGGAAGTCATTTGAAGTGAAGCTGTGAAAGTGACCACATTTGTTCAACAACCTCATAGCAACAAGAAACAAAGCAGATTTCTCTCCAAAGAAGTTTTTTTCCTCCGTTTTCCATCAAACAAAGACAAACAGATGTTCTGTTTGGCAGAAATGTGTTTCCACCCAGAGGAACCTGCAGCAGCTGCTGATCCATCAGAAGATTCTGGACCTGCAGAGACTTCCCACACAGCTGCCTCTGCCTCCAAAGAAGCTGCTGATCTGCATGGAGAGAGAGAGAGAGAGCTCCAAGTCTCTGCAACCAAAGCAAAGAAGCAACCAGAGAACAGAAGCACAGAGCTGAAGCAAACATCCCAGAACGTTTGCTTTGGGAGTCCCACCTTCAGTTTGATCCGCTTCAAGACAAAGTCCCACATGAAAGAGATCAAAGTGAGCTAACCAAGCGCTTCATCCAAGAGAAGCAGCTCCAAAGCACAAAGACTCCGTCTGGTTGCAGGAACTCTGGGAAAGAAGGAGCAGGAGGAACTCCTGCAGGAATCTCTGCAGGAAACATCAGCTTGGAAAGAAGCAGCTGCTGCAGGTTCCTCTGGGTAGAAACACATTTCTGCCTCTCAGAACATCTGAGAATTGAGTTTGGATTGTGTGATGGTGTAGCACCGTCACATGCTGCTGCACTCGCACTCACACTTGAATGTGAGGTCTGACTCAAAAAGCACGGACATGCCAGAGTCCACAGCAGGCCCGCAGGTGATACCCGCTCACAGCTCCATGGTTCCAGGGTGCTCCATGTTCACTGATTCTGGCTTGCCTGCCTCAAGCTGCACGTTTCAATTCTGCTTGACGCTGCCTGGTTCCAGCGTGTTCAATGCTGCAAATATCTGGCATGGCAGCTTAAAGCCGGCCGGCTCAGGGCAGCTACTCACATCCAGAAGCCCTGGATCTGGCGGGTCTTTTTAACCCGGGTTCTGCAAGAAAGGAGAAGTTGGACCTGTGCAAATCCTGCAAATCCTGTTGGAGTTAGAGCAAAACAGAAACATACACCACAAAACGGGTTTATTTTGAACCTTTTAATGTTACATTTACTCAAAAACAGAATGATTCATGTTAGGAATAATTAGAAATAGAATAGTTAGAAACTCCCTTTTTACTATTATTACATTTACTTATACCTTTTATTACACTTATGGTTTAAACTTAATTCACTGAGCATGTATTATCATCTCAAAATTATATTGCATCCTAAGACAGCACAACCAAGCTATTGTCCTCACAGTTTCTCCTCATCCTCCCTTTTTACTTTTTGTGTGTTCTGGTGTTTGTGCTCTGGCAAATGTCTGTGGGAACATCAGAGAGATCTGACACTTGAAGCTTTATGACCTTCAAGTATCCAGCCTGCAACAGCATGTGGATGGGTTTTTCACACCATAGATCCCCAGACCATCTTCTGAATATGTAAATGCCAGGTATATATACCAAGCCCTTTTCTGAGTGTCTTTGTTCGGACTTTGAATGCATCTTGTTCATCTGTCTGTAACCCTGCGTACAAATCTGTGCTGTTTTGTGCGGAGTAAATCTTCACTGAAGCTAAGTAACTGTCTCTGAGTCATTATTTATTATTTCTGTGTGTTGGAAACTGAAAAGGGAAACGAACCAACCTAATTATTGTTTTTATTAATACAGTCCTTTCTAGAAAATCCAGTTTCCTCACAATTCATTTATTTATTTATTTATTTGGAACCCCATTAGAACCCCATTAGATCACAAAGTGGTCGCTGGTCTTCCTGGGGTTCATACACAAAAACATTCTATCAATTTCACAAAAACCAAAACTGATTTCACAAAATTCACTGACTAATTCATCACATTTACCTTAAAAGCTTCACATGTTAAAATAAGTTTAAACTATTTCATTTTGTACCAGCATATCAAAAACACAAACAACAAGGATGTTGGGTTGGATTCTGAGTGAAAGTCTGTTGTAACAAAAATGTTTCTTTACTGGCCTTTCACTAAGAATCCAAACAAGAAATGATTTGCTCACTGTGAACATTTCATTCACATTGAGTTCAAAGTAAAACTTTGTTTTAAAAGTACAATGTCTGAAGTTGTAGTGACCAACTTCTGCTGGAATGTCCCCCCCCGCCTTCATGAATAGCCTTCACATGTCAGACAAAGAAGTTCCACTGCAACGACTAAAATGGGTTGATTCAGGATTTAAAACTTGAGCTTTCAGGTAAACAGAATAAGTTCACTTTAAAGTGGTTTCTAAATGGTGACAAAAAATGTTCACTAGAGGTTGAGTTTTGGATTCAGCTAATCAAAATAAGTCCTGGTTAAACCCCATAAAACAGTGATTTTAAATATATTGTACACAATTCAGACCTGCCTCATTTGAAACATTTAATGTAAAGTTTTACTCAAAAACAGAAGGATGTTGGGTTGGATTCTGAGTGAAAGTCTGTTTCCTGTAAGAAAAATATGTTTTTGCTCGGCTTTAACTCAGAATCCAAACAAAACATCAAATGCTCACATTGTATATTTCATTCATATTGAGTTAGAAAGTCAAACTTTGTTTTAAAAGTACAATGTCTGAACCAACTTCTGCTGGAATGTCGCACCTTTCTGCCTCCCCCCACCATGAATAGCCCTTACATGAGCCATATGTCAGACAAAGAAGTTGACCTTTCAGGTGAACAGAAGAAGTTCATTTTTCATTGGTGGGTTCAGTCTTGACCACTCCTACCTTAGATTTACATCACATTGAAACTGACTAGCCAGGTTTTTAGCATAAAAGAAGCTAGTTTTCTCCTGCTGTCTCATTCTTCCATCCACGGTTGACTCTACCAGACCTTTCTGCCGACTACAGACAAGATCTTTCTCCTTGACGCCTTTTTTATTGATTTGATTGCTGATTTAACAGCACTGTTGTGTCTGCTCAAAGATTCTTATAAAAAGCATATCTTTCGCAGAAAAGATCCTGATTTTGAAAACAATATGTCTGCCAACAAGTAAGTAGCTTTAAAGGACATTTAGAAAGCTTTTTTCTGGTTTAAATTTGAGTTTTATCCTGGTTTTACAGTAAAAGAGCAAGTTTAAAAAGTTTGATCCACTTTTAGTCCTGCTTTGGGTACATTTAGTCCTGTCTGTTGGTTCAGCGCGTTAGCCACCTCTGCAACACTACAACACTTCTCCTTTCCTGAGGAAAACATAAGTGTTGTCTGTATTTGAACGTTTTAGCCCTTTTTGTTTTTTAAATGTTCCACCTCTGCTACAGGAAGCCCGACCGTCGCATCCTCCACTGCCCGCTCTGTGTTAAGCCCACGGAAACCCTCGCAACACACCTTGCTCGAGTCTGCATGAAGGACAAGTCCCCAGAAGAGCGTCAGGCTGAGCTTCAACGAGCCAAAGACTCAACTAAGCTCTGGACTCGGCAGGGCAGAGTCTGGGACTACAGGGAGCTGTTCAGACTGTGTCCACACGCGCCATCAAGACGAGCTCTCGTCCAGCAGATGATGAAGAGGGAGTTCCTCATCCAAAACCTCCCTCCAGACTTTGATGAGGCTGAAGATGTGGCGACAGTGGTCCAGGCAGGAGCTGAGAAGCCATTTACTTCTGCTGCTGGGCTGTCTGCTGCACCCTCAGCCCCCCCTCCTGCTGAGGACTACTCCATTGACAGTCCACTGGTACGTCGCTGCTCACTGGTCACGTCAATGCTGAGACAATGCTACCTTTTTGGTAAAGGTGAAAGTGTCTTGTTTATCTTTAAATTTGCCTCATGTTACAAGAAGTACTCAGGCCAGAATATGTTTTTACAACGCAGTCACTTCACCTTTACCAAAAAGGTAGCATTGTCTCATTTGGTAAGGTCAGAAGACCAAGTGTGTATGTACACTGTACGGGAAGGTAATACATGAACATACCCATCATTTACTACTGAAAGTACCATGTAATAGAGTGGAAATAGGGCTGACTTTCTTTTACAGTCCAGTTTCTTTGTACTTAGGGGGTATTTCTGTGGTAAATTCATGGTAAATACCGTGAAACACACAAGTGCAGACCTAAAGGTCAAGGTACATTATTTTTACTTACCGTGTTCTTACATGTGGTAAGTACCATAAAAAGACACCTTTGCACAACATGTAAATATCCAGTAAGTATATTATAAATATCCAGTATGTACCACATAGGTATGAATCAAATAGTCCGATCTTTCATCTGCGTGGTGGATCCGATGAAGAAGACTTTTAAACATATTAAACCTCTCAGTTAGCATCTTTTTCACACTTTTCAGAACAGTTTGCTGCCAAAATTAGATCATCAAGCCATATTAGTAGAATGACCTTTTCATCCTTTTTCTGTTTTGAATACACACAGTTATCGGCTGAATTTTGTTCAAATCCATTCTCCGTTAAACATGCATGTAACATTGCATTCCAGTTTCTCCCTGATTGTTTTAAACCATAAAGAGATTTTTGCAACACACACACAAGTTTTTCACCAGTCTCTGACTTTTTCTCGTAACCCTCTGGCTGTTCCATATATATTTCACAGTCTATGGGTGCGTGTAAATACGCTGTTTTGACGTCCATAGATAGATAGATATTCTTTATTGATCCCACATTGGGGAAATTCAATTGTCACAGCAGTTCCAAAGAGCAGAGAAAAGAAAAGTGACAGAAATGTGCAAAAGTGAGGGGTGTTCCCAAATGTGCAAGTATACAAATACGAAAAAATGTGCAAAAATAGAAAAACAAAATTTAAAAAGTAAGTAAGTAATAAAGTATGTACACTATTACGACATAACACATGTTATGCCTAATAATAAAATTAAATAAATAAAGTAAAGACACAGAATATACAGATGAGCTATGGATGTATGAAAAACCGGTTTGTACATGCATATTTAAACTGTGGCATTGTACAGTCTTACAGCTGTTGGGATGAATGACCTGCGGAACCGTTCCTTCCTGCATGGGGGGTGTAACAGTCTGCCGCTGAAGGAGCTGCTCAGTGCCTCCACTGTCTGATGTAGTGGGTGAGAGGTGTTGTCCATGATGGATGTTAACTTGGTCAACATCCTCCTTTCACCCACTTTCTCCACAAAGTCCAGTGGGCAGCCCAGGACAGAACTGGCCCTCCTGACCAGCTTGTTAAGTCTCTTCCTGTCCCGGTCTGTGCTGCCTGCTCCCCAACAGGCCACGGCGTAGTGGATAACAGAGGCTACCACAGAGTCATAAAATGTCCTTAAGAGAGGCCTGCACACTCCAAAGGACCTCAGTCTCCTCAGAAGGTGGAGGCGACTTTGGCCCTTCTTATACAGGGCATCTGTGTTGTGAGTCCAGTCAAGTTTCTTGTTGAGGTGAACACCCAGGTACTTAAAACTGTCCACTACCTCAATGACCAAGCCCTGGATGCTCACTGGTGTGAATTGTGGTGTTCTCCTCCGGAAATCAATCACCATCTCCTTTGTTTTACTGGTGTTCAAGCACAGGTGATTACGCTCACACCAGTCCACAAAGTCCTTGATGACTGACCTGTACTCCAGCTCGTTCCCCCCCGACACACAGCCAACAATGGCCGAGTCGTCAGAGAACTTCTGGAGGTGACAACTGCCGGTGTTGTATGTAAAGTCTGAGGTATAAAGGGTGAAGAGGAACGGTGAGAGCACCGTCCCCTGCGGAGCACCAGTGCTGGAGACCACCACCTCTGACACACAGTTGTGTAACCTCACATACTGTGGTCTGTTGGTGAGGTAGTCGGTCATCCATGCAGTCAGTCGTCTGTCCACTCCAGCCCCTTCCAGCTTCTCTCTCAGCAGAGCTGGCCGGATGGTGTTGAAGGCGCTGGAGAAGTCAAAGAACATGACCCTCACAGCGGTTCCAGCGTCCTCCAGATGAGTCAGCGCCCGGTGCAGCAGGTAGATGACAGCGTCATCCACCCCGATGTTCGGCCTGTAGGCAAACTGCAGCGGGTCCGTTGCGGTGCTGACCACTGAGCGAAGGTGGCTGAGGATGAGCCTCTCCATGGTCTTCATCAGGTGGGAGGTCAGGGCTACTGGTCTGTAGTGGTTTAGTTCCTTAGCGTGCGCCATCTTAGGAACCGGAACCACACAGGAGGTCTTCCACAGGACTGGGACCGTCTCCAGACTCAGGCTCAGGTTGAAGATGTAAGTGACCACCTCACAGAGCTGGTCAGCACAGTCCCTGAGCAGTCCGGGTCCGATGCCGTCTGGACCCGCAGCTTTCCTGGTCTTAAGTCGCCTCACTTCTCTCCTCACCTGATCAGAAGTGAGGCAAAGGGGGGTGGAGGTGTGGGGCAGAGATGGTACGGCTGTGGATGGGGGTGGTGTGCAGTGATGAGAGTGATTGGGGGTGGGGGTTGGTTTAGCTGCTGGGCTGGAGATGTGTGAAGTGGAGGGGGGAGGGCTGGAGTCAAACCTGTTGAAGAACAGATTCAACTCGTTGGCCAGGCCCTGGTCTTCATCAGATGCCACCGTGTCTGCTCTCTGTCCGTGACCACTGATGGTCTTTAGACCTCTCCACACACCTCAGACGTTGTTGTTCTCCAGCCGCTCCTCCAGCTTCCTCTTGTAGCTGTTCTTGGCCTGTCTGATTTTGTATTTGAGTTCACGCTGAACTCTCCTCTGCTCCTCTCTGTCCCCCGAAATAAAAGCCCTCCTCTTCTCCTTCATTAGGGCTCTCAGCTCAGGGGTCACCCAGGGCTTGCTGTTGGAGAAACACCGCACCCTCCGAGTTGGTACAGTGTTCTCCACACAGAAGCTGATGTAGTCAGTGATGCAGTGGGTCAGGCTGTCGATGTCATCTCCATGAGAGCTGCAGAGTGTCTCCCAGTCTGTGGTCTGGAAACAGTCTCTCAGTCTCTCCCTGGCCTCATCAGTCCACGCTCTCACTGACTTCTTCTTCTTGGGTGGCTCTCTTTTTGCCCTGGGTTTGTATTCAGGAACCAGATGCACCAGGTTGTGATCAGAGCGGCCGAGTGGGGGGAGGGGGTTGGAGTCATATGCGTCCTTAACGTTAGCATACAATAAGTCCAGCGTCTTGTTCTCCCTAGTGTGGCACTTAACATACTGAGTGAAAGTGGGGAGAATGGAGGAGATCGAGGCATGGTTGAAATCCCCGCTGATGAGAAGCAGCGCCTGCGGGTGCCGGGTCTGCGTGCGCGTCACCGCTCCGTGGAGTCGCTCGCAGGCTGCCTCCGCATCGGCCGATGGAGGGATGTACACGTTAAAAATTATAACATGCGAAAACTCCCTCGGGATGTAATACGGCCGGATGCCCACAGCGAGAAGCTCATTGTCACGGGAGCAAAACTGTTCCTTCACAGAGACGTGCGCCGGGTTGCACCATCTCTCGTTAATAAACACCGCCAGTCCTCCTCCTTTCTTCTTACCACTGTCTCTCAAACTCCTGTCCGCCCGAACCAGTTTGAATCCATCCAGTGCGACCACGGAGTCCGGTGTCGATTCATTCAGCCGCGTCTCAGTGAAACACATGAGGCTACACTCCCTGTATTCCTGCTGTAACCGGGTCAGCGCCGTCAGCTCGTCCATCTTGTTGGAGAGGGAACGGACGTTTCCCATAATGATGGAGGGAACGTATGGTTTGTACCTCCATCTCCTCTCCCGAAGCCTACGTCCTGCTCTGCAGCCTCTCCGTTTCCTCCGAATTTCAGGTGGAACTTCAGGTCTTTCGGTGTAGAGAGGTGCAGGGCCGCGCAGAGCCAACAGCTGATCCCTGGAGTAAACAATGGAGCCATGTGCGAAGCTGAGGGGGTCCGCCGACGCTCTCCCAAACAAGTTAAAAAACAATGAAAAACAGAACGCAAAAATAATAAAATTGGTTTCCTTATGTGCAGACTTGCAAAAGGCATTGACCACATAAAAGAAAAGCCGTAGAGCGGGCCAAAAAACAATAGAAAAGAGAAGAAAAGAGAGAGCTGCTGTAACTAGCTGCTGCTCCTGCAGCGCCATCATCAATCAGAATGATGAAGAATGAGTTTTTCCTGTGCCGCTTTCTGCATAAGTACTTTAACACTTGTCGTGTCTGCTGTTGGTGAGAATGTCTCTTCATAATCATTTTCTGATCTCTAGCTGTAACCTTTTGCAACAAATCTTGCTTTGTATTTTTCTGATCCATCAATGTTTCTTTTACGTTCCGCCTTTTTCTTCTATCACTTGCGTCCGTTGCTGCCTGGGCCCATAACCTGTTAAGCGCAGCTCTGATCTTTATCTGCGTGGTGGATAGATGAAGAAGACTTCGGGACAGGATCAACTTTAGCCTCCTCTAGGCATATTTATTAATGAATGAGCATGGAACAAAAACGTCTTCCTCGTACATCAGAGTTCATTTATTTAGCGAGTGATGTCATCAACTCTCAAAAAATGACTCAGTCAGAAGTGACTCATGGGAAATGGAGTAAGAGTAAGAGTGAAATTGGATACATTCAACTCTTGGATACATTCAACACTTAACATAGTATCACATAAATACACAGTAAGTATAGAGTAGACACAAAAAAGTACTATGTAAGTACCCAGTTAGTCCCATAAAAAGTACCATGTAAACAAACTGTAAGTACTCAGTAAATTCCATAAAAAGTACCATAGAGTACTGAGGAAGACTTTCAACCTCTGATGGATTCTGTAGAACATTTGGAACTAGAATGTAGAAAGTGCTTCAGTTCCATCAGCTGTCAGTCTGCAGCAGCTTCATCTGCTGCCTCCATCCTCTCTCTGTGAGTCTCTGCAGAGTTTTTCTGCAGCTGCTGGTTTTTCTGCAGCAGCAGCAGCATCAGAGCCAGAGAGCCAAAGAAAGTGGAAAGTCTGAGAAGGAAGCAGCTCTGAAGCTCTGCAGCTGACGGTGCAGCTTCAGGACTCATGAGGAGGAGCACATGCACGGCTCTGATGCTGCTGAACGTCTGACTGAGATGATCCACATTCAGAAGAGAGTTTCAGAGTGAAAGACGTGTGGAAGAAGAGAATCCTGAAGGTTTCTGTGCAGACATGAACTCAGTCAGAGAGCGTCTGAATGTTGGAGGATCCAGAAGAAACCAGGAGCTCATGAAGGTGGTTCTGTTGGAGCAGAGAGCAGAACTCTGATCCCAGTTTCAGGAACAATGCAGGCTCATGTTCTGGACTGAAGAGTTCTCCTGAAATGTTCTGAAGCTCATCCAGAGAATGCCAAAAGTGTGCAAAGCAGTAATCAAAGCAAAAGGTGGCTACTATGAAGAACCTACAATATGACAGATTCTCAGTTGTTTCACACTTTTTTGTTATGTCTAGAATTCCACATGTGTTCATTCATAGTTTTGATGCCTTCAGTGTGAATCTACAATTTTCATAGTCATGAAAATAAAGAAAAGTCTTTGAATGAGAATGTGTACAAACTTTTGGTCTGTACTGTAAATAAAAATGTTAAGTGTTTTTTTTGTCTTAACCTGAAAAAATCTGTGAATTTATTTAAATCTTTCCCAGTTTTTTATTGAAAAAATCTTTGAGGAAGACACAGAAGCAAGAAACAGCTTTAAAATCTTTGCAGATTGTTGGTGAAAAATGTTTGCATTCCAAAGATCTTTAATTTTTCACTTTTCTTATATTATGTTACATTAAATGTGTTTTAATTTTAATTAAATCAAGTACATTTCTCTATTGTTTTTCACTGTAATAAGAATTTCACAAGTATTGCTCGTCTCTTTGCTGAGCTGGCTGATGTCTTCAGACATCTTCAACATCTCTCTGAGTCAGGGTGTCATCCCCAAATGCTTCAAAGCGACCACCATCATACCTGTCTCAAAAAAGCCATCTCCCTCCTGCCTTAATGACTACCGTCCGGTTGCTCTGACCCCCATCATCATGAAGAGCTTTGAACGGCTGGTCATGCGGCACATCAAGTCTGCCCTGCCCCCCTCCCTGGACCCATTTCAGTTTGCCAATCGGTCCAACCGTTCAACAGAGGACGCCATCTCAACTGCTCTTCACTCTGCACTCACCTGGAGAATAAGGACTCATATGTCAGGATGCTGTTCATTGACTTCAGCTCAGCATTCAACACCATCACCCCCACCCCCCCAGCAGCTCACTCACAAACTGGCTCAGCTGGGGCTCAACACACCTCTGTGGCTGCTAGACTTCCTGACAGGGTGATGATGATGATGGTGATGATCATGAACACGGGAGCTCCCCAGGGATGTGTGCTGAGCCCCCTCCTCTTTACCCTGCTGACCCACGACTGCGCTCCGACACACAGCTCCAACATTTACGTTAAGTTTGCTGACGACACCACAGTGGTGGGTCTCATCCGGAGCGGCGATGAGACTAACTACAGGAGTGAGGTGAGCCACCTGGCTGGTTGGTGAAGAGACCATAATCTCCTCCTGAACGTGGAGAAGACGAAGGAGATGGTGGTGGATTTCAGGAGAGTGCACACTCAGCATGCTCTCTGACCATCAACAACACAACGGTGGAAAGAGTGAGCAGCACTAAGTTCCTGGGTGTGCACATCACAGACAACCTCTCCTGGTCAGATAACATCGCAGCCCTGGCTGCGAAATCCCAGCAGCGCCTCTTCTTCCTCCGTAAACTAAAGAAAGCTAAAGTCCCTCCCCCCATCATGCACACGTTCTACAGAGGTGCCGTGGAGAGCATCCTGACCAGCTGCATCACGGTGTGGTATGGCGCCTGCAACGCGTCCTCCAACGCATCGAGAGGGCAGCTGAGAGGATCATCGGTGCCCCCCTCCCCTCCCTCCAGGACATCTACAACACCCGCCTCACCCGAAAAGCCCTCTGCATTGCAGATGACCCCACCCATCCATCCCACAGCTCCTTCAGTCTGCTTCCATCTGGGAGAAGACTACGCAGTCTTCAGGCCAGGACCAGCAGACTCAGAGACAGTTTTCTCCTCCAGGCTGTCAGGAAGCTGAACTCTCTCCCAGCCCTGCCCCCCCTCCCCTCCTGCTGCCCCGTTGCCCTCCTGCTCTGCTGATCCCTGACATACACACTTCACCTACCTCATCAGCACTGACTGCACCTTCCACCAGTCCTCAAGTGCCGTAAAAAACTTAAGTTATACAAGGAACTATACTTTAGTCACTTTATTTTCTCCTCAATTTTTACATTGTTGTTTTTATTTTATTTAATTTTTTCTACTATTTATTGCCTCTACTATTTATAGTTTGAATATTGTGCAATTTGAAGTTGTCTCCCAGTTTAAACTGAAGCTGAAGAGAAAACGAAATTTCAATTTCTATGCATGTGTAAACATTGTAGATTTTGACAATGAAGTTACTTTGACTTTGACTTGAACTACGTGTACCGTTACACCCCTATTACTTGACCTAACAAAGTATATACTGCAGTCACTACTGTGTGTTTATATGTTTATTAAATGTTCACTGATCACATTAAACGTGTTAGAATTAAAGATTTAAAAAAACATTTCAACCATAATGAAGACATTCAAGAATTAGCTCTGATGACTCAAAAACAACAACAACTCATTTCTATTTGCAGGTACATCTAAAACAATTCATTTTGTGAAAAAGTTGTACATAATTTATCAGCAGTGAAACTCTTTGTATAGTATCATTACACAAAGATTGAAATGTATTGATCCATTACTTTTTTGCTTTTATAGAGAAGAATAAACCTTAAAAAAATTCCTAGAAAGTAAGAATATCTTATTAAAACAATCAAGTATTTAGAAAACTTCATTTCTACACATTAAATACTTACTTGTGCCTCCCTCTGAAAGAGTTACTGCATCAATGTGGTATATCAGCCTGTTGTTCTGTGTACTTGAAACAAAAACTCAGGTTGCAATGGAGTTCATTAGAACATTGGGGTTTGACCCCAGGAGTTATAAACATTAAAAACTTATTTAAAAATATTCACATTTTCTGAGATACAAAACTTTTTTCCCTCCTGTAAAATAAAGTCTTTGACTGTGGTGCACAGGTTGAGGTGTCGACCTCTCATCAGAAAAGTTTAGAATTTAGAGTTTACACTAACACCTTTATTACATTGTTTGTAAAGAGAAAGTCTTGTGAGTTCTCATGTGTGCCCTAAGATTAGATTTGCACCTAAAACTTGAATCACATTCTATGCAAGAAAAAGGCTTTTCTCCTGTGTGAGTTCTCATGTGTCTTTTGACATGAGGCATTTGATTAAAACCTTTTTTACATTCTTTACAAGAGAAAGGCTTTTCTCCTGTGTGAGTTCTCATGTGAGTTTTGAGACCAGATATACGACTAAAACTTTTATCACATTCTTTACAAGAAAAAGGCTTTTCTCCTGTGTGAGCTCTCCTGTGTCTTTTGAGAGTAGATAATTGATTGAAACTTTTATCACAGTCTTTACAAGAAAAAGGCTTTTCCCCTGTGTGAGTTCTCATGTGTTGTTCTAGACAAGATCTGTACCTAAAACTTTTTTTACATTCTTTACAAGAAAATCTCTTATCATCTGCATGGATTCTTATATGAATTCTGAACAGAGATTTGTTACAAAAGCTTTTGTCACATTCTTTACAGGTATAACATCTTTCATCAGGCCCAGTTTCCATGTAGTCAGACGGGTTAGAAATTATTCTTGAGTTTTTACCAGACCTGATAGAGGAAAATCTTTCTTCTTTTGGAGATTGTTTGTATTTCTTACCAAGATTTGTCTTCTTGGTATTTTTTTTTACATCAGATTCAAACTGACCTTCTAACATGTGATCTTTATTCTGACTGATGTAGAACCCTTTTTGACCCTGTTTTATCAATAGAGGTTCTGTTTCTTCTGTTTTTTCTTCTTTAATCATTTTGGGTTCTTGTTTCTCTTGCTCCTCTTTAATCTGTGGAAGCTCTGATTCCTCATGTTCCTTTTTAATGTGTCGAGGTTCTGGTTCTCCATGTTCCTCTTTAAACTGTGGAGGTTCTGGTTCTCCATGTTCTTCTTTAATATGCAGAGGCTCTGATTCCTCCTGTTTCATTCTTAAATTCCTCTGTTGGTTGCACAGATCATCTTCACTCGCATAACGCTGAGGGAGGACTGCAGGGACAAAAAGACAAAAAAGGAGACCTTTTATACCTTGTAAATGGCCAAGAAAGATCTAAATCCTTTTTTTTTTGGAAGTAAAATTATTGAAATGAACAATGTTGTAGTTCTCTTTCACAGTTAGGACAGTTAGAGGTGATGTCAGTCTTTCAGTCATCAGTAGGTCAAACACATACCGTATTTTTATGACCATAGGACGCACTGCATTATAGGGCGCAGTTTAAGAAATGAGTGAATTTTCTGTATTTAACACATACAAAAGGCGCACCAGGTTTTAAGGCGCGGGTAAATTAAAACATATCGGTAAAACATGCATGCTAATGTATTTTAAAAAAGGACAGCGGGAGAAACTGAGTTGGTTGTGATTTATTGTTTATTTTTTCAGTCATCAATCAGCATCCAATAATCCATCAAAGTCCTCATCTTCTGTATCTGAAATCAACAGCCTGGCTAAATTTCTATCAAACACGCCAGGTTCCCTTTCGTTATTGTCAGAGTCCGGCTCGTTGCCGGCTGTTGTGAAAGCTCGAAGAACTGTGTAAGCAGACACTTAGCCCAAGGCATCACTCACCGGACGCTGCCTCCCACAACAATGAAAGCTGCCTTTTTGTGCCCTGTTCTGCATAACGCTACTGTGCTGTTCCCCTTCTTCTTGACATTGTGACTCACTGTGATGTCAAAAGTAAGCGGCACTTCATCCATGTTGGTGATGTGGCTTGGCTGGGTGTGTTTGTCTGCAATCTTTTTACTAAAGTATGAGCGGAAGATGGACAGCTTTTCATTAGAATCCACTGGAAGTTGCTGTGCCACCATAGTCCTTGCCCGGATTGACAGATAGCACTGTTTCATAAAACAAAGCACCAAGACGGCCCTCTTTGCGTTTCTGCCTTCAGTGGAATGATGACTGTAGAGACGCTTCTACCAGCTGTTCTTTTGTCATTGATCTATTGTTTCACTTGGTCTTCAACCTCTGGCCACCTTGCCTTGTTTCCGTGGAAACTCAGCTCCGTCTTCATGACTTTTCGGAGTTTGTTTTCAAACTTCCTCTACTTGCGTACCATGGATTCATTGATGTTGAATTCTCTGGCAGCTGTTTGATTCCCATGTTCCTCCACGTAGCTGATAACAGGTGGCTTTTTTGGGGTTTCCAGAATGATGTTGTTCTGCATAATTCACACACCTGCACTTTGTACTAATTGGGGTACGTCTTCTTTCACGACCACACTTGCCATTCTCATGCTGTCCTCTCCTACGTCCTCTTTACCGAAGTCACACAACAACACATTAGGCCCACTGCACCATAGGACACGTCATACATTTTGGAGAAAATACAGTTGTGAAAATATGGTAATCAAAGAAACTCTCTACGTTTTCACAAAAAGTAACCCACTTATTTTCAACTATGCATTTTAGTAAACACACACCCGACACACTACATACACTCATTTTTTATAATAATAAGGTGGTGACCATTGATCTTCTGTTCCCTACCCCATCTCCTCTGGGGGGGAGTAAGACCCTCAGTAGTGGTGATAGTTGTGTCTCTTAGGCCAGGATTCTAGACTCAATCTTTGCACCGTGTTAAACTGTTGAGTTCAATGTAATGTGGTTGAGAAAGTCAGTCCATCAAACTTTTGTGCTGGTGCACCCGCACAAAGGTTTGGTGCACCGACTTTCTCATCTACATTACATTGAACTCAACAGGTTTACATGGTCACTTTCTTTTTTAATAGTGTAACCAGCAGCTCTGCCTTTGACAGGTGCATGCCTGTTTGATTGGGGATTTGGTCCAGCTGTGTCTGTCCTTATATAAGGAACAGGGAGTGAGTGGATAGACAGTGGCTGCCTGCCTGCATGGTGGCATGTATGGCTGAAGCTCCTCTTGTTGGGAGGATGTAGATCACCTTTTACTCATATTCTGCTCTTTTAACTAGATGCTGTAAGTGGCTGGAGGTGTTGCAGATGTCATGAGCCACTGCGTGTTCTGTACCCACCCTCTTAATACATTTTAAAGTGTTTTTAGAGCGACGTTGTATTTATTGTAGGGATGGGAATAGAAGCCCCATGAAGCTTCCCTTGGGGTTCATGTAATTGTGCCGGAAAAATGAACCACCCATTCAGGGCTTTGAAACCACACAGAACAGCGGCATCTGGTGGTGGTCTGGATATATATCATATGCTTCATCTAAGCTCCTTGTAACACTTCAATGTGGAAATGATGATGAAAAAACGTAAAACAAAACAATGTTGTTAATGATTATTAAAAAGAACAATGTAAAACAACACAACATGTGACGTTTTCTGTGAGAAGTGCTTGACCGCAAAACACACATCACATGAAGGAAAAAAAACACAAAGCAAAAAATAAATAAAACAAAATTGTAATATGCTGGCCTTGAACCCAAGACCTCTGGATGTGACTCCCAGCAACCATTTCACTGAGCTATCTCTACTGATGTTATATTTGTCTTGACATTATAAATCTATCTAAGTATTTTTTTATACACGACGTTCATAGTGCATTGTTTTATTAGGAGATATCGAGTAGAAACGATCTTGAGCCACAGTACGTTTTTTTACCAGGAGTCATGGTAAAGTGCAGTGAACTGACGCTGATTCTGATACAGGGGAAACAATAGAACTGGTCGGGAAACGTTCGGGATTCATTTCGTGTTTCTAGAGAATAGTGCGCCCAACTGCAAGTGACATCTGAACCGTGGTTCGACCAAATGAAGCATTTGATGCTTCATACGTCATCAACCACGTGTTGCGCTAGTTGACACACGCCTAGAAACATTGTGCCGAAACACTCTGTTTCATTACAGTGAAATGCTCGCTGAAGCGCTGTGTCAAACAGGACATCCCTAATTTATTGTGTGGTTGACTTTGATTTATTTTATTGTTGTATAGGTCTGAGTTGGGCGTCGGTGCGTGCGATGTCAGTGAGGCCCCTGGTGGCAGCGTCTTCCTCACTCCAGTTCCCTCACTGTATTTTTTTTCCCTTTTAGTGTGTAGTGGAAGTTTTGTTTTTCTCATTGTGTGTGGGTTCGCTTTGTTTGGTTTCAGCACGGAGTGGAGTGAGATGCGCTGCCTCGTACTGGCTTAGTCCCTCCCTTTCCCTCCCCTCCCCTTGGTCACAATAGCTGTCAGTTTTTGCATTAAGACTTAAATGGGATTAACTTGTGAACTAGTAAACATAAAGTCCTTGATTTAAAAAAAAGTTTTTCAGAATACTGGACTTATTTTTCTACAAAGGCTTGACCTTTGTGAGTTGAAACAACAGAGAAAAATGTGAAAATGTTCATGTCTATCTGACAGAAGTGTGTAAAGAGTGTAGTGGGGAGTTTTACATCTTAAATTGTGCTTTGTGAATTTAATCAAATGTTTTTTTTACAACATAACACATTGCAATAAACAGGTGAAAGTGAGATAACCCTTTATAATAAGAGTCTTTGATAAGCCCATCGAGA
>JAUDJI010000173.1:0-22305 GCA_037389245.1 Oryzias sinensis | reverse complement strand
TTGTTTGAGTTTATTGTTGCACTCCTCGCCAGTAAATTTGTCATAGTGTAGCATCCCCAGTTGAAAAGATGGTCTCTCAAACTGATGGTTCACAACCCTTTATTTTGCCGTGTGTGTGAACACACCGTAAGAGCTACAAAAAAAATACAAATATATTTTACATCTCTTACCGTTGTATTCACCATTTCAACCCTTTTGTTTTATTCATTACTTTCAACACTTTAAACCATTAATTTATTACCTTAAGATTTTTAACCTCTGATGCAAATAAACTAATGTAACAATATTTTCAACAAAATCATTTAACAGTAAAATTACGTTTCCTTCTGTATAAACATAAAATAAATCCTAATATTAGCATTCATTTCAAACTGACTCAGCATTAATTTGACATTACAGTGCCACCTAGTGGGCAAATAAAATGTGCTAACAATGTAAAATTATGTGAAAACACAGAACTAAATCGCCAAAACATAAAAATTACAAACCTTGTTCCCTCATCAACCAGGTGCTATGGGATACTCTAAACTTTCGTTTACTTTAAACTTTTACCACTTTTATAACCGTTTTGGCTGATACGGAGCACATGCAGCCTTCACGTTCGCTTGCCTGACGACTTCCGGTTTAGCGAGTCCTTCAAAATAAAAGCCACAACCATGTTACCCAAAACGGGAGATTTACAAAAATAAAACTACAATAGGCTGAATCTAGAGGTCATTTACACTCCCACCAAATCAATCAAGCTCATCTACAAACTAAAAACGAGCGAGAATGATTTACAAATGTAGCAATGACCCATAAACTGTAACATTAAATACACTTAAGTTAATCTTACTCAGTCTCTACAAGCAAAATCAATCTTTGCACTGGGCGATCAAGGATTGACTGTTTTCCGGAACTATATCCCTTTTCAGTTTTCCTCTCTCCATAGCGAATCTTTACTTTTCTCACAAGTCCATCCTTGTCCGTTGTAGTGTCCATTACTCTTGCTAATCTCCATTCATTGCGAGGTAGCTCTTCCGACTTTTCCATGACAATGTCTCCAACTTTCAGGTTTCTCAGTGGAGTGTGCCATTTCTGCCTTGTTGTAATGTTGGCAAGATATTCCTTTCTCCAGCGTGACCAAAACTGTTCTGTTAAATACTGGACTCGTCTCCACCTTTTGCGAGCATACATGTCCTCTCTGATGAATTTACCTGGAGGTGGCAGTGCAACGTTGGA
Organism: Oryzias sinensis; assembly: GCA_037389245.1. NCBI lineage: Eukaryota > Metazoa > Chordata > Actinopteri > Beloniformes > Adrianichthyidae > Oryzias > Oryzias sinensis. The sequence continues at coordinate 21,084 of JAUDJI010000173.1, read as the reverse complement.
CTTCATAGTAAGGAGATGATTTGGTGTCAATGGTTCTGGGCTGTTAGGGTCACTTAGATTGTCCACTGTAAGAGGCCTGCTGTTTACAATAGCCATTGCCTCGTAAAAGAATGTCCTTAAGCATGCGTCGTCCATTCTTCCTGAGGAAAGTGATGCTGATGAGCGAAGAACGTTTCGAATTGTCCTGATCTGTCTTTCCCATACACCTCCTGTATGGCTTGAATGGGGAGTGTGGAGAATGAAATCACACTGTTTCTCAGCTAAAAATGTGACCAGTCTTTCAGAATCGACTTGTTTCAAGCATTCTTTCAGTTCATTTTTTGCTCCAATGAAGTTGCTTCCTTGATCGCACCTTATTTCTCTTACTGCTCCTCTTATTGCTATGAAACAGCGGAGTCCATTAATGAAGGCGTCTGTGGTCATGTCATCCAACATTTCTATGTGAACCCCTCTGCAGCAAACGCATGTGAAAAGAAGTCCATAACGCTTATGCACCTTGCGAGCTTGTTTAGTTAAAAAGGGGCCAAAGCAGTCCATTCCGCAATATGTAAACGGTGGTGATGGATCCAATCGTTCTGGCGGAAGATCGGCCATTTTTTGTTCTTCAGTGCCTCTCCTTAGTTTACGACACCTTACACATTTATGCACAAAAGATGCAACTGCTTTGTTGATGCCTGGAATCCAGAATCCATTTGATCTGATCTCATTAATTGTTTGTCCTTTTCCCTGATGCTGCACTTTGTTGTGAAAATGAGCTATCAGAAGTTTTGTGACATGGTGATTCTTTGGGACTATGACCGGATGTTTCAAAGCATTTGAGAATGAAGCATTTTTCATCCTTCCTCCCACCTTTAGGAGTCCATCGTTGTCAAGAAAGGCATCTATTGCATACAGTTTACTTTTGCGAGAAAGTGGATTTCCATTTCTGAGTGTTTTTATCTCTTCTGCAAAAGCAGTAGCTTGTAAGTCCTTCAGAATAACACATTGTGCCTTTTCTCTTTCCTGTACCGTACTATGTTTTGTTGCTTTGTCCTTCCTTATGAAGCGAATGAGTCGAGATATGGCTTGAGTGGCTTTGTACCAAGATGAAAATTTGATCAGCTTGTCTGATAAACATGTGTGTTCTGTTTTGAGTGTGTTCAGCGCTTGTACCTTTTTGACTTCTGGATCACCAAGGGAAATGTTCTTGTCAACTTCCACAGGGGGTGGTATTTCCTTTTCCCAGAGGAAATGCGGCCCTTTAAACCAGTCTGATGCAATGAGCTGACTTGCAGTGGAACCTCTGGAAGCAATATCCGCTGGGTTTTGATCTGAAGGGACATATCTCCATTGCTGGGGAGAGCTGTTCAGCCTTATTTTTTGAACTCTGTTTGATACAAATGTATGAAAACGGCGTGCTTCATTACTTATGTATCCCAAAACTACTTTGGAATCTCTCCAGAAATACTCATCTGCCTGTGACAATCCAAGCTCATTCTTTAGCATATTACTTACAGTAATTGAGACAACGGCAGCTGTCAATTCAAGCCTTGGTATTGTTGTGACTTTAATTGGAGCGACTCTGCCCTTTGCTGTAACTAGAGCACAATGTACATCACAATCTTTGTTAACTTGTCTCAGATATGAACACTGACCATAACCATAGTAGCTAGCATCAGAAAAATGATGCAGTTCGGTTTTCACTATCTGACCAAAGTCTTTGGGAACATAACAGCGTGGAATTGAAATTTTCCCTAAATTTATCAAGTCATTTTTCCAGCTGTCCCACACTGGTTTGAGTCCCGAAGGAAGGGGTTCATCCCATCCCATCCCTTGTTTACATGTTTCTTGAAGCACTCTTTTACCTGTGAGTACAAATGGGGAGACAAGTCCCAGTGGGTCATACAGTGATGCGACCGTTGACAAGATGCCCCTCCTTGAGGCAGGTTGCTCGTTGGGGAGAAGACGAAATCTGAGACTGTCTGAATCAATGTGCCAGTGTATGCCTAGTGCTCTTTCAATGTTAGAGTCATTAAAGGATAAATCACAATCTTGCTTTGGTGCAGCACATTCTGACTGAGGAATGCTTTTTAACACAGATTTTTCATTACTTACAAACTTGTGCAGTCTGAGGCCACCGGATGCACACAGTTGTTGAGCCTCTGTTGCCAACTGAATGGCCTCCTTAATACTTGTAGTGCTTGTTACTCCGTCGTCCACATAGAAATCCTTCATGATGAACTGTGAAGCCAGAGGGAACAGAGCCTCGTTCTCCTTGGCAAGATGTTTTAAGCCATAATTGGCACATCCTGGAGAGGATGTTGCACCGAAGAGATGCACTTTCATTCTATACTCTTCTGGCTGAGCACTTAGGTTTCCATTTTTCCACCATAGAAATCTTAAATAGTCTCTGTCACCTTCATGCACATGAAACTGGTGGAACATTTTCTCAATGTCACACAACAATGCCACTTGGTGTCTTCTGAATCTGAGTAAAACACTGTATAGATTGTTTAGCAGGTCTGGGCCTGATAGCAAATGATCGTTGAGGCTGCTTCCTTTGTACTTTGCTGAGGCATCGAAGACAACTCTGAGCTTGTCTGGTTTTTGGGGGTGATATACCTCGTGATGGGGAATATACCACTTTTCTCCTTCCTTTGCTTCACTATGTGCTTCTTCAGCATCACCGTTTTGTATTACCTCACTCATGAACTTTGTATATTGTTCCTTGTACTTTGGATTTTTCAGTAGTTTACCTTTGAGATTTTCAAGTCGGACAGTAGCCATGTGTTTGTTGTCTGGCAAGTGTGGTCTTTCCTTGAATGGGAGCGGCATTTCAAAATGTCCTGCCTTATTTTTGTAAATGCCTTCCTTGAGTGTGTTAATGAAGAAAATGTCATCCTGTGACACTGACCTGTCTTCCTTGTTGTCATCCCTGAAGTCAGATTCCAGAATCTTGAGAGCTTCTGCTGGAGTAACTTCGGGGAGTTCCTTGACTGTAACTCTGTGGCATATAGTTGAGCTGGTTAGTGTGTCATTGCTTGAAACTGTGGGGCCTACAATGCTCCAACCTAATGCTGTACGAACTGCATAAGGCTCGTCCTCACCTCCTAAGATTACCTGCCTTGGAGCCAGTGCCTTGGAACAATTATATCCAATCAACAGTCCTACTTCACATTCCAACTGAGAGGGAATCTCATTTACTATTACCTTGAGATGATTCCACTGCCTTGCTGTTTCACAGGAAGGAATGTGTGCGCGGTTCACTGGGATACAGTCTTTAGTGTAAGCAGGAGGGAGTTCGATTAATTCTGAGGAGTTGTAACCTCTTACCTTGAGACCTGAGACACGTTTACTTGTCATAAGAGCATCTTTACCAAGCATTGTTGTTAACTTCAACCTTACTGGAGTGGACTTGGTTTTGAGACGGTTTGAAATATCTTCATCAATGAACACTGTGTCACTTTGAGTGTCTAAAAGTGCATAGACAAGTTGTTCTGTACCTGGATGGAGCTCTGAGGAAACCCATACTGGTACAATCATGGAAGTGCTCGCACCTTGTTCGTCAGTTTTAGCGTTTAGAGATAGGGTGGTTGCAGTCTGTTCTGCATTGCTCTGATTTGGATTTGTAACTTGTTTTTCCTTGTCATAGTTGAAGTCGTGGAGACATGTGGGATGTTTCTTCTTGCATATTTCGCACACATGCCTATAGCGGCAGTCCTTTGCACTGTGTCCAGGTTTCAGACAGCCATAACACAGTTTTTTCTCCTTTATGTATTTCCTCCTTTCATCGAGTGATTTTCCTTTAAACTGTGAGCAACTGTGAAGCTTGTGCCCTTCATCTTGACAAAGCATGCATGAGAGTCTTACATTGGGTCTTTTCTGTTCTGTCATTCCGGCATTTTGTTTTTCTGTTGATGTCTCTGTATGCAGAACGTTACAAGCTGGTCTTTTGTCCCTTTGAATTTTACCTGCAGTTGTATCTGATGACCGGAGTGCATGGAATGATGTGATTGGATTGCACACAATCTCTGCTTCAGATGACATGAACTGAGCAAAGTCCTTGAAACTTGGAAAGTCACCACTTTCCTTCATGAATTGAGTAGCGTGACGATTCCATCTTGCAGCCGCCCAGTCTGGCAGCTTCTGCACAAGTTTTTGGTTCTCTTCACAATCGTTGAGAATGCTTAAGCCTTTAATGTGAGGCATAGCCTCATAACATGTCTCGATGAAATCAGCAAATGCTCTGAAGCCTGCAGCATCTTTAGTTTGCAGTTTGGGCCAGTTTGCAAGCCTTTCTCTGAATGCTCTTTGCAGAACAAATGACTGACCATATCTTTCATTGAGACATTCCCATGCATCCTTGTATGCATCACTGTCATTTCTGTAAAATATGCCATCAAGTGTTTTTTGAGCTGGTCCTCCAACATATTTCTTTAAATAGTGCAGCTTGTCAGCAGGTGAAATGTTCCTTTTATCTATGAGGGCAGTAAATGCAGCTTTCCATTCGATGAACTGTATTGGGTCACCTGTAAAAATGGCGGGCTCTGGCATTGGCAGTCTGTTTATTGCAATACTGTCTTGCACTGCTTGTGCTAAGTAGAAGACGTCTGCTTGTGGAGGTGAAGGGATGGCTATATTACTATTGAGCATTGGAGGGGGAGATGATACTATGGGAATCTGCTGCACTGATCTGCTCACATCTCCAGAATAAACACTGTTTTCTCTTTTCATTTCTTCATCATAAGTCTTCAGTCTAGCTCGAGCAGCCTTTAATTCCTTTTCCACCTTTAGTCTGTCCAGCTCACGATTCAGAAGATCAATCTTTTCCTTTTGTTTCTCTTCTTCTCGTACCACTTCATATTCTGCTTCCTTAGCTGCTAATTCTGCTGCAGCCTCTGCTCTCCTTGCCGCCACTACTGATTTTGCAGATGAATGTGATTTGCTAACAGAGGAGTGCTGATCTGGGATGGTAACAGAAGAGCCATAAACAGAGTGAGCATAGTCCTTCTTCAGAAGTTCATGAAGACTGATCTTTACCTTGTCGCTATCATAGTCATCCACTCCTGAAAGTCTTTCATGTGCCACTTTAATTATGTCTGCTGTGACAGCTTCACAGGCATCTATGAGACGTCTTGTGTCCGTACTGGGGAAAATCTGATCTCGGATTTCAATGTATAACTTTATAACATTGTCTCTTTCATGTTCTAAATTGTCCAAAAGTTGACCAATCTGACTGTTTGAGATGTTTTGTTTAAGTTGCTCACGTGTTGAACGTACTTGTTTTTTCCATTGTTCGTAAAGATGATGAAGCCGTTTCTCTTTTCTGTGTGCCTCCTCCTCCTGATACATCTGCATCCTTTCTGTGCATTTTCTTTGACGAGTGGAGTGATGAAGCTTGTCTTCTTCACCTACTTCATAGTTGTCTGTGTGCTCTTTAGATGCCTCCATGTTGTAAATGGTGGTGTGTAGACCATCAAATACCAGGTAACCTTGGGTTGAGTCGCAGTGATGAAACCGTGCTGGAGCGGCTCTTTCTGGGACCCCGTGGCTGAAGCTTGGGCTTCAGGGCAAGCTCTTACTGTAGCATCCCCAGTTGAAAAGATGGTCTCTCAAACTGATGGTTCACAACCCTTTATTTTGCCGTGTGTGTGAACACACCGTAAGAGCTACAAAAAAAATACAAATATATTTTACATCTCTTACCGTTGTATTCACCATTTCAACCCTTTTGTTTTATTCATTACTTTCAACACTTTAAACCATTAATTTATTACCTTAAGATTTTTAACCTCTGATGCAAATAAACTAATGTAACAATATTTTCAACAAAATCATTTAACAGTAAAATTACGTTTCCTTCTGTATAAACATAAAATAAATCCTAATATTAGCATTCATTTCAAACTGACTCAGCATTAATTTGACATTACAGTGCCACCTAGTGGGCAAATAAAATGTGCTAACAATGTAAAATTATGTGAAAACACAGAACTAAATCGCCAAAACATAAAAATTACAAACCTTGTTCCCTCATCAACCAGGTGCTATGGGATACTCTAAACTTTCGTTTACTTTAAACTTTTACCACTTTTATAACCGTTTTGGCTGATACGGAGCACATGCAGCCTTCACGTTCGCTTGCCTGACGACTTCCGGTTTAGCGAGTCCTTCAAAATAAAAGCCACAACCATGTTACCCAAAACGGGAGATTTACAAAAATAAAACTACAATAGGCTGAATCTAGAGGTCATTTACACATAGTTTTTATAATTTGTAACATAGTGGCAATTTTTATTGGATTCTTTGAACATGCAACCAAGCATTTACCTGCTTGCAAAAAAGACATATGACTTTATCCAGCTCTTGAGGTACGACACACTAAGCATTTGCCCACTTAGCTTGAAAGCGCATTTTCTCCTCACCACACATTTTTCCTCTAAAGAACTTGCTCTGGTTCTCTTTTATTGACGGCCATAAAAAAATCTTCCCGCAGGCCACCTTTGGTCCCCGGGCCGCACTTTGAGAACCCCTGGTTTATAACATTTGAATGTGTGTGTGGACAGGCCCCGCCCCTTTTAAAATTTATATTACTACTAAACTTGACTGTAATGATTGCAAACATCCAGCTACTTGTTGCTTTATGCTGCTTCATGCCCCCCCCCTTCTATAATCACCCTTCAACCCCCACAAACATCCTATCTCTTATTCTCTCCTTTTCTCTCCCGTCCGATCCAACAAAAAATTGTTACAAATATAAGTAAGATGAATAAAGTTTAGCCTAAATTACAAAAGGGGTTGATTCAAAAATACACCTAGTGAGTCAAAAGATTCATAATACCTGTTGTAACAGTAAAATATGTTTAACCCCGGAGGCTTTCAGCTCTCATCTGCTTGCTCAGCTGTTGGACAGGACAAGTTAGAATTAAGAAAAAAAACTTGAATAGATATATTTATATATATAAATATTCCCCAAAGCATTTTGCATCACAATGAAACTTGAAAAAGGTTCAGAAACTCAGGCGTTTACTCTGACCGTTGTTTTTTGCCAAGCAGAAACTCTTTGTTTTGCTGATGATGCCGCATTACTTTTATTTTAGGTATGATGGGCTCAAACTCTTTATACGTCGTCATTAAAACCTCAGACTCCATCTTACTGATGTATAAAGCTCTCATAAAGCTCTCTTTTTTTCTCCATGCATTTCCATGCTGACTCAGAAAATCGGCAATCCATTGAAAATACCTTGTTGTAGTCGCTGTGCTCGCGCATCAACTCAGGGTTGCAGAGACGAAGTCAATTAACCAAACTCATAACTCATATTGAGCAAGATAAGGGGTTACTTAACCAAGGGTTCAGGGTTAATGTCAGGGTAAGTCAACCTTGCCTTCTGGAATACCCCTGGTTTCCTTTGACCTCTCTCTCAGTTGTTTGTTTTCGAGTTAGTTATCCTGCACTTTGATTAGGTTCATGTTCATCAAAATTTAAGCAGAAATTGTGTGAAACAGATAAAACGATTAGTTTATATTCTGTTTAATACAGTTAAAAGAAGATTTTACCAATTTTTTTTTCTAATTAGTATAATAGGTTTCTATTAATTTATACCATTTACCACTGTGATGCTACATTCACATTGGGCATGCAGCTTGCGTTCTTGAACGCACTTTTAGGCCATGCTGTTGACACAGGATGAGCAGAGAGGGGCTTCTTCTTTTTCTGCTGTTTACTAGCCCGTGTCTGCCATCTTTAGTTGGAAAAATCTTGGTGCTAAATGTATAATCTGTGCAAATCTTGTGAATCTTGCCTCAGGCTCTTTCTTTCACAGCTCTATTCCAATATATGAAAGAGTTGATGTTATATAATTGCGGCCAGACACAAACCGCAATGATTAATTTCTTCTTCACGATCAATTTTCAAACGTCTAATTGGTCAAAGTTCAACCCACCTTCAATTTACCTTCAGTTTTTTTGTGAGACTTTATTAGTTGTCTTGTGCTCGTAGGTCATAAAAAATGGGCTGTATTTGATACTAAATTGTATCTGGAACATTATAAACTTGATGCACATGCAATGGAAACAAGAAAGAAAGGTATTACAATGTTCTCCATCATACCTCTGATTAGACCTTTTTCTGTTTTTTTACCAGCATGGAAATAAAAAGGACGTTTGGATTGAAACATTCTTTCATCAAATGGGTTACCAAAGATTTGCATTTATCATTAGAATGTCTTTTTAAAATGTGCCTATTTTGTGTCATCATCCCTTAAATGTAGTTTATTGGTTTTGATACAGGATCAAATGTCCAAACAACTCTCAGTAAAACTGAGTGAAACCATAAATAATTATCACAATTCCTGTGGTGATCCATTTTGCTTATAACACTGCTTGTTATGTTGAGATGCACAGCGTCATCATCACCATTTGCTCTGTTTGCCCCTGTGCTCTTTGCTAATGAAGTCCAGTAATGAGTTTTATGAACATGGGAGAACAAAGGCTTCTTCAACCAGAAGTACCCATCTGTTACATGCTCTAGTCGCATCTATCCAAAAAACTCAATAAACACACCATCTTGTACTGACAGCTGCCTCACCTCCTTTCCTGCAGTCATCCTCTCCTCCATCTTTGGCGTTTCCACCTCACGTTTTTCTGTCTCACATTGCATCTCTCCCTCCATTTTTTTTACGGTGCTTCTCCTTTTTTACTTTCTTTTGTCTTATTCCAGTATTTAACATCTGGTCATACAAAAGAGTTTGGATGCTTTTATTGTTGCTTCATGGGTTTTAAACCAAGATGAGTTGCGACACTGCAAAACAGGCCCCTTAATTTTTTTCATATACAAAACATTCTTCACTAAGGCCTATTTTCTCAAACCAAGATTATTTTTGCTTTACAAAAGCAAATATTTTTATTGCAAGACAGAATATAAGACAATTTTCTGTTTTTGCTGTGTAATTCAGGATGATGTTTTTGTACTCTGGAGATTAATAAAGAAGTGTGTAAAAGACACACAAAAAAGGTTTTTATTAATACTATTAATATTAATAATTTAAAAAGTAAAATTTTTTGTAAGGATTACACCGACATGTTTTTTTTGCAATGGAAGCTTTTGTACAAGACAAGTTAAAAATGGTGAAAACTAACATTTTTTTTTAAAATGCTAAATAACTAAATGTAGAAATGATTGTAATGCAAGATAAATCACCACTATGATGTCACATCTTATGCATAAAGTTCCTTGTTCAATTTAATGACAATCCTACTAGTTTTATATATGTTTAAACTACTAAAGATAATGAAATATAATTTACCCTAAACTGTAATTAACAAGAAAATAACTGAAAATGAGTTTTTTTTCTTCAAAAAAGAACGTCTCATTTTAAAATGACCCCGCCATCTTATTTCTGTTATTAAGATCAGTACAAAAAACTTTTACATGTTCATATGGCCTTTCATCTCTGTTAGGGGTCATTTAAAATGATATTGAACTCCAGAATGACCTAATGCCAATTAAAAGCAGAATGTTAGACAATATAGTAGTGGCATTTGAAACTTTTTCCTCATTAATGACTCCAATGCTAATGAGAAATATGCAAATACCAATCATTAGCATTCATGGGTAACACTGTAGCAACAAAATATATAAATATGCAAATATTTATATATGCAAAAATATATCTTAAATACTCTAAAACAGGGGTCAGCAGCATTTAAGACATGAATTGCCAATTTAAAAGTTTCTCCGTAACAACTCTGCCATCATCAGCTAATACGAACTCTAATGCAAAGAAATACAAATGTCTAATATGTCTAAAGTGTTATTTAATTCACAAACAGTAGGTCAAATATCTTTGTAAAACATATTTTTGCCTTAACTTAAAAAAGTGCTTTAATAACAAAATTAAACAATGGAAATAGGCCAAAGTTGAAATATTTTTGCAACTATGGTTGAAACATAAAGTACTGCATTTGTGGTATGTTGTACCTATAGCAATATATACATCAGATCCAAATACCATAAATATTTCTCAGAACTTCACAACCATTAATATGAAAATAAATAAGCGTATTTTGGTTTATTCATCTTTTGTTACATAATGAGACAGGGCCTGAGTAACATGATGTAAGGTAATTCTGTGATGGTGCTTTTATTGCATGTAAAATTAAATATTTTTTATTTTTTTGTAAGTTTGCTAATTATAATGTTACGCCCCCTTCTGAGTCTAGTGCAGGGGTCGGCAACCCAAAATGTTGAAAGAGCCAAATTGGACGAAAAAAACAAAAAACAAATCTGTCTGGAGCCGCAAAATATTAAAAGCCCTATTTAAGCCTTATAATGAAGGCAACACATGCAATATTTATCTATATTAGCTATATTAGCCTACTATCAAAATGAATAAGTTGTTACAAATACATAATGAGCATTAACGATTAAATGTTTATTTGCCCTGCATTGCATTCTGCGGAGATCGACGCGTCACGTGACTGCTCTGTTGTGCAAGTTTAACTTCATTACAATATTAATGAATTATGTTTCATTGCTTTGATAAAATTAAAGAAATGTAATAAAGAAATCCGATTTTTGATGTGATTTTTATTCTGAGGATTCTAACACAAAACAATAAAATGGAACCTGCATGCCCCATGACAGTCAGCTTGCGCTCGAATGACAGAACAGCTTCAATCATTTGCGGCGCCTGCAGACTTTCATTCAGCTCGTTTAGGTGGCTTGTCACAGTCATATCCACCAAAAAGTGCAGCTTTTCGAGCCACTCCCTTCTCACAGGCTGGCTGTCCATGTGGTGCTTTTAAAGGCTGCCTCCCTCAGCTTGGGTCCAAATGGAGGAAACACCCTTTCCAACCACACCTGAAAATAATCACACGTAGACATACACAAAAAAGACAAGTCCCACTCTGATTCAAATCAAATACACAGAACAAACAGAACTAAACAAAACCTAATACGGCCACAGCCGTAACAATAGGAATTTAAATTTTCCACAATTGGACTGCATCCAGGGTTATTACGTTTTTTCATCTCCCAAAAATAGAGTGGTGAACAGTTGTGGTATTTCTTTTAAAATGTTCACATTTCCTATTGATATTGGGCAGAACAGAAAGAAAGTCTGAGTATAATCTGACCTTTCTTGGTTATTTTTATAAACTTATAACTTTATAAATGTCAGCCACAGCCAATGCCAAAAACATGACCAAAAAAAACAGTTGTGCAGTCATAAACATCTGCAGCTCGTAGACCTGCTGCATGCTTTTCCCACTCACACACGCTCTCCTGTTCCATCGACAAACACTCATTTCACCCTACCTGTTTTACGGGTAATAGTTTCAAAAATACATAATCATTATTGCATAGTTTTCATTTCACCGTGGCAAACTCAGCTTTTTTTTCCTACGGCGCAAATTAATTTAAATCGAAAAAAGAGTGGCAGAATTTGTAGCTATAGGTGGACAGAGTCACAGTAACAGCACTGTGTGATTGGACCCTTTCCTTACGCCATAGGGTAAAAAAAGGTAATTGTGAGAAAGGACGATCACTTAAACCCAGTTTTTTTTTTGCAAATCTGAAAGATACAAACAGACGACAGATCAAGTGTTTATTTTCATCACACCCTCCGTCAACTGTGGCACGCGTCCCTTAGGTTGCTGACCCCTTCTGGTAGGTGGTGATTGTGGGGCAGGGCTTCTTGGATAGCATTGTACATTGCGGTGGCCAAACCATGATTGTAAGGTTGCAGGTTCGATTCCCACCTTGCACGCCCATGTGTCGAAGTGTCCTTGGGCAAGACACTGAACCTCACCTTGCCTCTGGTGGGAGGCGCCAGTGTTTGGCAGCGGCGCCGCCAGTGTGTGAATGTGTGTGTGAATGGGACTGTGACTGTAAAAGCGCTTTGGGCATTCGAAAGAGGGTAGAAAGCGCTATATAAGAATACGCCATTTACCATTTACCATCATCCCAGCTGCATGACCCTACAGCCTGAGATGGAATGTGAAAGTGAGCAGTTGTTTGTCTCACATCTCATTTACTCTGGTTCGTCTCCTGTGCGTCTTCCTTGCATCGCTTGGGGAGTCCGTCTCACGATTATCAATTAGTTTACATTGTTTCTGTTGTGTCTCCGGTCTGCAATAGAGAGGTGTTAAAGTGTGGATAACAGACGGTGGTGTTATCGGCCATCAGCCTTTTTCGTCATCCTTGCTGAAAGTGAGCAACGAAAATGGTCGATGGTGTTATCTGCTGTTTTAAGGTGTGTTATTGCTTGGGGAAGTCACCATAAAAACAAAATAAAATATATACTTCACCATTTGAAAGCATGACAGACGTTTTGGACTTGCACGGTGGTGCAGTGACGACTGACAGTGAGAAGGCCCTGGTTCAAATCCCAGCTGTGACCTCTCTGTGTAGAGTTTGCATGTTCTCCCCATGCATGCATGGGTTTACTCCGGAGACTAGTTTCTTCTTAGTCCATAAACATGTTTCATAGGTTAATTAATGACTCCAAATTGTACCTATGTGTGACTTTGAGCCATTTCCTGTCTTGCATCGGGCTCACTTAACATAGTCAGAGCAGAAATTTAGACAAAAAAGAAAAATCTTCAAGGGGGAAAAGAAAAAACAACTATGACCTTTAAAATGCCTGTTAATGTGTGCTTCTCTATAAATATACTAAAGCGTTGATACATCAGTTCAGCAAATGTTGACTTTACTTTTTAAACATGCTGATGGTCTACAATTAAAAAGGCAGTGCTGCTAAAAAGCTTTAGATCCAATGGATCTTCAGCCTTTATTTTGGAGTAAGAGAACAAGTCCACACTCCGAATGACAGTAGTGTTTAACCAGCTTGTTACCAATAACTCTGGGCTCCGCAGAACAAGAGGGTTGCATGACGCAATGTACAGCAATGTAACATGGAATACAATGCAACATCAGTAAAGCACTGAACCATTATTTTTCAGACAAAAACATGATAATATCCATGTTTTTTTAGGTCCAAGAATGACATATATTTTAATTTAAATATAGACACTTGGTTAAAGAAAAGCATTTCAAGACACACTGTGTTCATGACAACATTTTATGGGAAACAAAAAAATGTAAGTTCAAAGACCCCACCCCCTCTCCCCTCAAAACCAAAAGCAAAATTGTTAAAGCTCTTAACCATAAACATGCAAATGGTTTTATTTATTCTTATTATAAGAAAAAAAAACACTTTGGCAAATTTCCATTATTTGTCAGAAATGTAGCCACCATGTATGTAACCATGGCCAGCAGGTTGCTTGGAGGTGAAATGGCTTCAAATAATGGCTGATGACTTAAGTGTACTCTGTGAAAGAACTATAAAAGCATAGCACTAAAGAAACAGAGACATACAGGATTATGTTCCATTAGCTGCCTGGTTACCACCTGAGTTACCCCAGCAACCACAGAGGCTAAAATGGATTTCACCTTTCAGAACTGTAAACTTGCATGTATGTACATTGTATGGGTATTTGTCTGTGCTTGGCTAGATTAATCTTAATTTTTCTTTTTTTAAATCAGTGTTTGATATGTAATAGTGATATGTTGGTCGCAAATGAAACCGCTCTTAGAGCCGGCTCTTTAAAGGGAACGAATAGTTTTTTTTTATTGTTTTCAATCTTTCTTTTTGTACATTTTATCTAAAGGGAATACATTAGGGCATACATATTTACATATATACAAATAAAAGACATTAGTCATTCATTTTGTGCAAAATTGTATATAGTTGTTAGTAATAACTTGAATAAGGTAAAACAGCCCAAAGAGCCATTTAGGAGCCGAAAAAGCCGACTCTTTTGAGTGAGCCCATCTCTAAGAAGAGCTCCCATCACTAATATGTAAATGTGAGTTTTGAGGTCTTTTTGGTATTTTTAAAGATGAAAATAATATGGGAAAATAATAAGGCTTCAAATTGCAAAGGGATTAACGGAAATCCAGCTCATGGAGGGTCAGAGAGAGGAGGGGCTGGGTCTAAAAGGGTGCGCAGATGTGTCCTGCATTTGCCTTGAGGCTCATGCACCCACCTTGAGGGATGTCACGGAAATGGAACGTACCAACGTCATATGTGCGGTAAGTGTATCGTGAAGTATTTGTAAGGTAAATGTGAGTTTCTTGCAGTTATATAGGTACAGGTGATGCTGTCATATGGGATCCATACGCAACACTAGTTGTTTCTAAGGTATACTGGCTCCTTAATGACCACGCAAGAATACTGCACGCATGAGGTGTACAGGTGATATGAATATGCCAAGGGACACAGGCTGCATGAAAGGAACACACGCTATTCACTTGTACGTCACTGATAGATCCTTTGCACAGTGCACAGGGCTAAAAAATAGAAAAATCTGTGTGGCAGATCTGTGTCTCATTTATTTATTTATTTATTTATTTATTTATTTATTTATTTATTTATTTATTCGTGAGTCTTTTTCTCTATCCGACCTATTACAGTATGCACAGCAAGGGCTGCCATATGTTTTTTGATTCGGTTTGTTGTTTTTGTTTGACTCAGTATTTATATTCTCACTGCTCACCATATCCTGGAACCCCATTGACACTTGGCCTGTGGAGGGATGTTTCTTAGCCAAATCCCACTTCAGGAAATAACTCAAATTGGACTGCTTGTGTGTCATAGTGATTCATGAGAAGAGCGAAAATAACCTAACTTAACAAATAAAACAATTTTAAAATTGATTTGGATAAGATTAGTGATTAAACCACTTTGCACAGACGCAAACAAACCTCTCAGCTTTTTGTTTGAATATATCCTATTGGTCTCCATTATAGTCTTGAAGACCGGTGTTTATTTATTCATAGCCTGCGACTACAATCCTTTATGAAGCTGCCAGGGTATGTTAACATATGTGTGAGTGCGTCTGGATGAATATGCCCTTAGATTAAATGGTTTATCCTTTTAAATTAAACTTGAGTCTGAAATGCCCTTTAGTGAGCACAAACCTGAGGATCTTTGAGTTATTAACTTTAAACAGTGTCGGATCCCAACAGCAGCCACTGGCGAAAGATGCATTCATGGTTGTAAATCCAACCACTTAAAAATCATCATTTTTGAACCAGTGTTGTTCGCTGCTTTCCATTTACTACGCCTTTAACACCGGAGTTGTCACCGGCAACACCTAAATAACCCATGTTCTTTGATGTACTGTGATTCTTCGACCGTTTATTAGATCAATGTGAATTTGCTAGTTTTGATGCAAAGAAAAGCAGCTTTATATCAGCTGTCCACTGACATGCAAGACATTACTAACGTAAAAGATTGGATTTTAGCCACATTTCTCCATTTCAGAATCTACTGGGATCACGTTTTTCTCTTTTTTTTTTGCTGTTCAGCAGTGAACACAAATATTGCAGCTGATTACTGAGTTTCTTACTCTTAGTGTTTATATAAACATCTTTTGTAATAGAATGGGGTGGGGGGGGCAGATGATAGTAAAAGGTGATGAGTTGAGTGTCATAAGAACTGTATAATACATTAATTGTGTTAATGCTTATACTCGTACCTACACACACACAAAAGCAGAAAGTATAAATTTGTGCACAATTTTGTTTCTGCTGGGAAGTCGTCCGGTCTTGGGGCTTTTTTAATAGGCATGTTGGTTAGTGCTTTATGTAGCTCTGCTTCACTAAGAGGGGACTCTAGGGATGTATTTTGTTCTTCCGTTGGTCTAGCTAAATCAATGCTGTTAAGAAATCTACTAATATCATTGTCAGGAGGGTCAATTTGGGATGAGTAAAGAGACTGGTAAAAGTTTTTAAAGACATACTTTAATGCAACTGGATCATGTGTCATGTTTCCCGTTTGATCTATGACTGATGAAATAGTTGTCTTTTCTTTGTTTAGTTTGAGTTGATTTGCCAAAAATGTCCCAGATTTGTTACTGTGATCAAACATCTCTAAAACTTAGTCTCTGTAATAAAAACGGTATTCTTTGATTGGTTATTTCATTTAGTTCGATTCTAACTTTTCCTAGTTGATGCAGAGATTGTTCATCTGGAGAGTTGCTTTGGCTGTCAAAGCTGGATAGCTTAGCATCGATGCTAAGAAGCATTTCCTACGCGTTGGATTCAAACTGCGTCTTCGGTGGAAAAGCTCCCACTTGCTGCACTGCAAAAACTGAAATCTAAGTGACATAAAATATCTTAAAACAAGCATATACATGCTTTTTTATGATAAGACAATTATTTTCACTTAGTAGCTTTTATACTAGACAATTTTACTTATTTTAAGAGGTATGGTACTTAACTATCTCAATAAGATACTAGAAGGAGCTGCATTTCCAGAAGAAAATGCAGGGTTGAATGCTGTATTGCAGAAAGAAAGCTGAATTTGCTGAAGAAATGGCTGAACTTGTCAGGGTCGTGTGGTGGACACAAACGCAGGACGCCAGCGGATGAGTATAACTCGAATTTAATCTACTATTCTCGTGAGAGTACAAACAAACGAAACGATCCTGTGACCATGACTGGGTTGACAAAGAATATATACAGTGACTAAAGTGGAAACAGGTGAAAACAATCAATGAGGTAAAGACAACGAGTGTAACTAGTGACCAGAACCGGAAGTGTCAAACTAAAACAGGAAGTGAATCAAAAAACCATATCGGCCGCCCTGGCCCCTCCTGGTACTTAACAGTACCTCCTCCTCAAGGGGCGCCCCTGGGCGCACCACCAGGCTTGTGAGGGTGCCGCCGGTGGAACTCCCGGAGCAAGTTCTTGTCCAGAATACGGGACGACGGTTCCCAGGATCGTTCTTCAGGCCCACACCCCTTCCAGTCCACCAAGTATTGGAAGCCCCGTCCTCTCCGTCTGACGTCCATTATGCGCCGGAAGGTCCATGCGGGCTGACCGTCGATGATGCGAGGCGCCGGTGGTGGTTTGGGGGACGGATGCAGGGGACTCGTGATGTGTGGCTTAAGCTGAGACACGTGAAAAACTGGATGGATCCGCATGGTTTGTGGTAGGCGTAACTGGACCGCCACGGGGTTAATCACCCTCACCACCTGGAAAGGTCCGATGTACCTGGGGGAGAGCTTCCTCGACTCTGTCCGTAACTTGATATTAGCAGTGGAGAGGAGGACTGACTGACCTGGCGCGTAGGCGGGGGCTGGGCGGCGGTGCCGGTCAGCCAGCCTCTTGTTGGTTGCGGAAGAGCGAAGCAGTGCGGCACGCGCCTCCCTCCAGACTCGTCTGCAGCGGCGGTAAAGGTGTTGGATGGACGGTACCGCCACCTCTGTCTCCTGCTCCGGGAACAAAGGAGGTTGATAACCCAGGGAGCACTCAAAAGGAGACATACCAGTAGCAGACGAGGTCATGGAGTTGTGGGCATACTCCACCCAGGGAAGCATGGAGCTCCAGGAGGTCTGGTGACGAGAGCAGATGCATCGGAGGGCCGCCTCGAGGTCCTGATTGGTCCTCTCAGCCTGCCCGTTAGACTGAGGATGGAACCCTGAGGAGAGACTGGCAGTGGCACCGAAAGCTGCACAGAAGGACCTCCACACCTGGGAAATGAACTGTGGACCCCGGTCCGAGACCAGGTCCACCGGAATACCATGCAGCCGGAAAACATGATCAGTGATGAGTTTGGCAGTCTCAGCGGCCGAAGGCAGCTTCTGCAAGGCCACAAAGTGGGCTGCCTTCGAAAACCGGTCCACCACTGTCATGATGACCGTCCTGCCAGCTGAGGACGGCAGACCGGTGACGAAGTCCAGGGCAATGTGGGACCAAGGACGGCTCGGGACTGGTAAAGGGTGTAGGAGCCCAGCAGGAGGTTGGTTGGTGGTCTTATTCTGGGCACAGACTGTGCAGGCAGAAACAAACTCCCGGGTGTCCCTTGCTAGACTGGGCCACCAGAACCGTCGGCGTAGGAATGAGATGGTCCTGCGGATGCCGGGGTGGCAGGTCAGGCGCGTAGCATGAGCCCACTGGAGAACCTGGCTGCGACAGGTCCTGGGAACAAAAAGTCTATTAGGCGGTCCCCCACCTGGGTCTGGGTCTTGCGCCTGAGCAGCCTTGATGTCCCTCTCCAACCCCCAAGTGAGGGCACCTAGAACGCAGGATGCCGGTATGACTGTTCTTGGTTGTTGATCCTTCACTATAAGTTCCTGCTGCCGAGAGAGGGCGTCAGGTTTTACATTCTTGGAACCAGGACGGTAAGAAACAACAAAATCAAAACGGGTGAAAAATAACGACCACCTCGCCTGCCTGGGACTCAATCGTTTAGCGGTCCGGATGTACGAGAGGTTCTTATGGTCGGTCCAGACCACAAACGGCTGAGTCGCCCCCTCCAACCAGTGTCTCCACTCCTCAAGAGCCAACTTAATCGCTAGAAGCTCCTTGTCCCCCACATCATAGTTCACCTCGGCCGGGTTAAGCCGGCGGGAGAAAAAGGCGCACGGATGGAGCTTGTCATCCGTGCTCGACCGCTGTGATAACACAGCCCCTACCCCAATATCAGAAGCATCAACCTCCACGATGAACTGGTTGGAGGGATCTGGTTGGATCAGGACAGGCGCGGTGGTGAACAGATGCTTCAGCTTGACAAAAGCAGCCTCAGCGGCCTCCGTCCACTGAAAAGCAGAGGAGGTGGATGTCAGGCTCGTGAGGGGTGCTGCGACAGAGCTAAAATTACGGATAAAACGGCGTAAGAAGTTGGCAAACCCCAAAAACCGTTGTAGCTGTTTACGGTTAACAGGGGTGGGCCATTCCACAACCGCCCTAACCTTGGCAGGATCGGTTCGTAACTCCCCACCCGCAATGACAAACCCCAAAAACGAAACACAAGGGGAGTGAAACTCACACTTCTCAGCCTTTACATACAGTTTGTTCTCGAGAAGCCGCTGGAGAACCAGACGAACATGCCGCCTATGCTCGCTGGAATCCTTAGAAAATATCAGGATATCATCCAGGTAGACAAAAACAAAGTGATGAACAAAATCCCGAAGCACATCATTAATGAATCCCTGAAATACTGCAGGGGCGTTAGACAGACCGAAAGGCATCACCAGATATTCATAGTGTCCGAGTGGGGTGTTGAATGCAGTCTTCCACTCATCACCCTCCCTGATACGCACCAAATGGTAGGCGTTCCGCAGGTCCAACTTGGTGAACACCCTGGCCTCCTGCAGTGACTCAAAAGCGGAGTTCATCAGAGGAAGGGGATACCGGTTCTTCACAGTAATGGCGTTTAACCCCCGATAGTCGATGCAGGGTCGTAACGACCCATCCTTCTTTCCAACAAAAAAGAACCCGGCCCCTACAGGCGATGAGGACGGCCTGATGAGTCCAGACCTGAGGGAATCAGCCACGTACCGCTCCATGGCCTCCCTCTCCGGTTTCGACAGGTTGTAGAGGTGGTTCTTGGGCAGCGTTGCGTCTGGCTGCAGTGTGATGGCACAGTCATAAGGCCTGTGAGGTGGAAGCGATAGAGCCCGATCCTTAGAAAAAACCTCCCCCAAGTCATGGTATTCTGAAGGCACCCCGGATAGGTCAAGTGAGGGCGGCTGCCCCACCGGGACAGCGGGATCGGCCTCCGGATGTCGAGCTGAGCGCAAACAGGTCTCATGACAATAATCACTCCAGCGAGTGATGCGACCAGAGGGCCAGTCGATAACGGGGTTATGAGCCAAGAGCCAGGGAAACCCCAAAACTATAGGATTGAGCGATGACTTGAATACGTAAAACCGGGTGAACTCGTGATGATTACCTGAAATTATGAGATGGACTGGTTCAGTAATTTGGTTGACGGTGGAAACAATCTCACCATTAAGAGAGCTAACTAATAACGGACGGGGAAGCGACTCGGTGGTAAAACCCGCCTGTTTGGCCAGCTCGGCATCCATGAGGTTCTGCTCAGCCCCAGAGTCCAATAAGGCCCGAACGGGAACCCCCCCAACCTTAAACATAATATGAGCCTCCAGTAAGCACGAGGCAGGACTAGAAGTGGTGGGCGCTGGACCTCCACTCGTCAGTGTGCTCACACTTAATGACGAGCGGTGACTTTTGGGCAGGCCCTGCAGAAATGACCCCGCTGACCACAGTAAAGGCACTCACCTGCCGTAATCCGGCGTTTACGTTCAGCGGAGGATAGGCGCCCATGTCCCAAAAGCATAGGTTCGTCCGTCAGGGGCTCCGAAAGATCTGTGGAAGCAGCAGACAAAGCATGATGAGAGGAGCGTGAAGAGTCCACGGAGCGTCCCTCGAAACGGGGAACCTCCGCCCGACGTCCTTTTCTGCGATCCTGCAGGCGATTGTCAATCCTGATAGCGAGGGCTATCAGGGGCTCCAAGGACGACGGGATCTCCAACGGCGCGAGCTGGTCCTTCATCTCCTCGGAAAGACCCTCCAGGAAAGCGTCCGTCAGCGCAGCGGGGTTCCAATCGCTCTCTGAACCGAGAGTCCGGAACTCTATGGCGTAATCAGCCACCCGCCGAGGCCCCTGTCGCAGCCGCATAAGCGCCCGGGCTGCCTCCCTCCCAGGCTTTGTGTGCTGGAAGACCTGGGTGAACGCCTCCAGGAAGGCAGGAAGAGATGCACAGGTCGTGGCTCCACGTTGCCACTCTGCTGTGGCCCATGCTCCAGCTCTGTCCGTGAGGTGCGATATCATGAAGGCTACCTTGGACCGCTCCGTAGGGAAAGCTGCGGTGTGTAGTTCGAAGTGCAGCTCACACTGCGTGATGAACGCCCTGCAGTCCCCAGAATCACCGGAGAACCTCTCTGGCCGGGCCAGCTGCACCACAGGAGCCGGAGAAGTCTGAAAAGGAGCCACAGGAGCCGGCGAGGAGGAGGAGGAAGGATGAGGCGTCTGAGATGAAGAAGACGACTGAACCTGCGTGGCCAGGAGGTCCAGGCGTTTGTGGAGCGCGGTTAATTGTTGCTCCTGGCGACCGGCCATCTCCAGCATCCCTCGACGCAGGTAATCAAGCTGTTCTGCTTGAAGCTGGATGATCCGCTCCTGGTTACCGGCCTCAGCTCCCGAATGATCAGCGCCCGCTGTGTCCATTGTTGACAGGATCGTAATGTCAGGGTCGTGTGGTGGACACAAACGCAGGACGCCAGCGGATGAG
>JAUDJI010000172.1:0-22321 GCA_037389245.1 Oryzias sinensis | reverse complement strand
ACAGGAGAAAAGCCTTTTTCTTGTAAAGAATGTGACAAAAGTTTTAGACAAAGTTTTAATCTCAAAACACACATGAGAACTCACACAGGAGAAAGGCCTTTTTCTTGTAAAGAATGTGACAAAAGTTTTAATCGTACATCTCTTCTTAAAAAACACATGATAACTCACACAAGAGAAAAACATTTTAAAACAGTTGTATAAAGGATTTATTAAAAACTTTGAACTCAAGAAAACATAGAGCAGAGAACTTGTGCAGTAAAAAACACGGGGTTTACATGAGAAGAGGGAAATATCTGGCAAAAGTACACATTTTCTTCCATAAAGACAAACTAGTATTCGAAATTATGATTTTTAGATTGAAATATTTTAAGCCTTGGTTTTATGTTGCCATAAACGTAGGGGATATATACCGCTTATGTACCTTCTTTGAAAGCCCAAAGTATTTAACAGTCAGTCCCATTCACCCCCACACACACTCTTTCACACTCTGATGGCAGCTTTGCTGTCTCACACTGGCACCAACCTGTAACCACCAGCATTAATGAAGGGGCCAGTTTTGTCCAATGACACTTTGACACATGGACAGGCAAAGTGGTAATTGAACCTGCTGTCTTCTTATCAGAAGTTGACAACTCTACCTCAGCAGCCCAGCCGATGACTTTGGTTACTGTATTTCAGAAAATTTGAATAGTTTAATTTATTTTTATTTAGTTAATTTTTAGATTACATGAACACAGAACCACAGACTGTTGGCCTCCAAAACACATTGATGCAGTCATTCAATTAAAAAGAGACACAAGTTAGTATAGAACACATAACAATGAACAGTTTTCTAAAAGCTAACATGAGCTGAAAACATCCCTTTTTTCATGGGATTGATATAATATTCTGATTTTTTTCTACACCCTTTTTTATTTTATATTCTTTAAGCAACAATTATCAAAACCCAAGAAAAAAAGAACCGGTATATTTAAATCTATGTGTAAAGATACTAGATAACGAGTTTTGCTGCTTTCATGGACAAAAATGGTAAAATAATTTTGCAAAATGAATTCTTTCAGATGTACCTGTTAATAGAAATGTGCGGTTTTGTATTACTAGAGTGAAATCTTGAACGGATTCAATGTGGTTGTAGTTTATGCTGAGATGAGCATGTTGTTCATCTGTGTGTTACTATGACAACACTAGAAAGATTTTGTAGATGTCTTTACTTCTGACACTTTTTATGTGATCAGTGAACGTTTGATTATTTTAAACAAAAAGTAGTAACTGCAGTTTATGTTTTGTTAGACCAAGTTTTATGAGGAAAAGATTTTCCTAAAAATGTATCAAAGAAAAGGCGGCTAAAGAACCAGACTGGTGTTTGTGTCTGGTGTTCTTGTGATTCATGTTTTCTGGTAGACATTAGAACTGTTCCTCTGTTCTTTTTGGTTCTCAGTGTTCTGTACCAATCTAATCTGTGAAGAATAAAGTGGGCGTGAACATCAGTCAGAAGTGTGGACTCTTTACGACAGTGTGGGTTTCTGGTGTTTGTGGGTTCTCTGCTGGTTCCAAAGCTGGACTCTGTTCAAAAAAAGGCAAGGCATTTGATGTACCCGGGTTTGTTCAAGGGTAAATTTGTTGATTTTCTTTATTTTTGTGCCTCTTCTCCATGGCCTTTTAAATACGAAAGATTGCATTCACTATGAAACATGTATTTTTTTCAGTAATCCATCCGTCCATCCATCTTCTTCCCCTTATCCGGGGCCGGGTTGCGGGGTCAGCAGTCTAAGTAAAGATGCCCAGACTTCCCTCGCCCTGACCACTTCCTCCAGCTCCTCTGGGGGGAACCCGAGGTGTTTCCAGGCCAGCCGAGAGTCGTAGTCTCGTAGTATCTTGCATGTCCTGGGCCTTCCCCGGTGCCTCCGCCCAGTGGGACATGCCCAGAACACCTTCCCAGGGAGGCATACAGACTAGATGCCCGAGCCACCTCAGCTGGCTCTTTTCGATGTGGAGGAGAAGAGGTTCTATCTACTCCAAGCTCTCCGCACGTGACCTAGCTTCTCACCCAATCGCTAAGGGAGCGCCCAGCCACCCTACGGCGGAAGCTCATTTCAGTCGCTTGTATTTGGGACCTCGTTCTTTCGGTCATGACCAATAGCTCATGACAATAGGTGAGTATCGGAACAAAGATTGAGAGCTTTGCTTTTTGGCTCAGCTCTCAATGGACCGATAATGCGACGGTACTCCGATACGCTTGTCAATCTCATGCTCCGGTCTTCCGTTACTCGTGAACAAGACCCCAAGATATTTAAACTCTTCCACCTGGGGCAGGAACACTCCACCCACCGAGAGATGTCAAACTACCTTTCTCCAGTCGAGAACCATGGCCTCAAATTAAGTGGTGCTGACCCTCATCCCACCCGCTTCACACTCTGTAGCAAACCATCCGAATGCCCGCTGGAGGTCCAGGCTCGATGAAGCGAATAGCACAACATCATCTGCAAAGAGCATAGAGGAAGCCCAATGGTCCCCAAACCAGACCCCCTCCGGCCCCTGGTGAGCATAAAATGACTTTTTAGGATAATTAAATCTTGCTTAAATGTAACTTTAGATGGAGACTGAAGCATTACCAGGTTTAATAGTATAAATAGACTAAAGGGAAAAAAAGAAAGAATTGAGACATAAATATGATGGAGAAATCAGTAGAATCTGCAGTTTTGATCAGTTTTTATTGAAAAAGGCTGCATAAATATGACCACTTCCAGGTTCAGATGCAGTTCTGAAAAACAGCAGAAACATGATCTAATGGAGGCTCTCATTTATCCTCATTCTTCCAAACAGCCCAATCAAGTTGGCCCAAAGGCACATTGGCAGAGCAACATGTTGTCTATGAAGAACTCAGCTGTGCTACAAATAACTACAAACAAACATCCAAACTACAACCAAGACCAAAACAACTGTCAACATCCAGAATCCAGCAAATATCCCAAACAGAACAAAACATTATTACCCACAATGCACCTGCACAGGTCCTGCAGCAGACAGGGTCTTTCCAATAACTTTATTAGTCTCATCTTGTTGAAACTGGTAAGATTTTTCTTCAACATTTAAAACACAAAACAGGAAATGAAAATATTTGACAATCTAGTTGATGAGAAGCTGCAGAAAGACTGAAATCCATCAGATTGTAAAAACGTAGAGGTGGTCCTTTGATGATGATGATGATGTGATGAAGATCAGACGCTGATGTCACTGATGTTCTGGCTGTTGATGGGCTGGATGTGGGTCCTGGTGGTGCTGAAGAATGAAAGATCCTTCTACCTGCAGAAACAGTTGGAGATGTTCATCTCACCTCTGAGCAAAGCTCAGAGGTGAGATGAACATCTCCAACTGTTCATGATCTTCTCCATGTCAGAGCTCAGGACTCACACCAGCAACCTTCATTCTTCACAGGAACCAACCTGGACCTGGACCTGGACCTGGACCTGGACCTGGATCTGGACCTGAATCCAGCTGTGGGTCCAACAGGAGTGACAGATTAGAGGATTTACCTAAAAACTTCAAAATCATCCATTCAGGAGTGGAACAGTGAGTGTTTGTCAGAGTTTTTGGAGGCTGGATTCTAGTTCAGATGATCAACAGTTTTCAGATGAAGGACTTGAGGTCTGGTTCAGTTCTGGATCTCTCTGATCAGACTCACTTGGAGCATCATGTGTGTGATGAGATCTTTTCAGTTGAGTCTTCTGAGAGTCTCTGAGAGACATCAGAGATGTTGGAGAAGAAAACATGTTGACTGCTGACTCTGACTGACAGCAGCTCCAGTCTAATGAGAAGAATCACTGCAGACTCCTAGGATTCAGATTTTCATGCTTTCCAAACATCACATTGTTCTAGTTGGACTTTCTGCTCTCAGAATTTCTCCATTTCTACATGGAGAATTGGAATCAGCTTTTCTAGAAAAAAGTCTGGATTGACTGACAGAAAATGCTGAAAGCTGGAAACTGTTGATCCAAACATGTCATGTTATTCCAGACTAAACAGCTCAGTCTGTGTTCATATCAAAGTCCATCAGCTGTTCACGAAGAAGCAGATCCTCCAACACTCTGATGGTTTGGTGTTTGCAGAGGTCAACAGGTCACACAGAGAGTCCAGTCTGCAGCCTCCAGCTGTGGATCCATGAAGAGTGACCAGATCAAATGTCCAAATTTCTGACATGTTGGCTCCTCACATGTTCTATAATTTCTTTTCTTCTGCTCCAAAATGGTTTCAAAGATCAGAGCTAGTCCAAGTGTCCTCTGGAGCTCAGGAACTCATAAAGAAAGTTAGTAAAGAAAAGCAACGACTGAGAGTTCAGAATGCCAAACAGAGATTAAAGCTTTGATCTGTATCTGAAGAAAATCAGAGAAGATCTATGAGTCTATGAGAGCAGAGATGTGGGAGAAACTTTCAACAGAAAGGAATTTTTTTTCATATTTTCTGATTTGAACAGATGTTTGGATCAGAAAAGAAACCGTTAGGTCAAATATTTCAATGAAAGTCTGTCATACTTTTAATCTTATAACAGAACTCATCAAACACTATCATGAAACAAATTCACTTCTAACAAAACAATATTTTCTATCAGAATCCATCAGAGACTCAGAACTGGATCTGAATCTGAACCCAGCTGTGTTTCCTTCAGGAGTGACCGGTCAAAGCGTGGTTTCGTCAACTTTAAATCATCATCATCTTCTGGTGCAGAGAGGTGAGCTGTATGTTAACGTTGAAACAAAGTCAAATGGGTGAAATGTTTTCATTCCAGCATGTGTTTGATGTGAGCTGAGTTCCTTCTCTCAGACATTTCTATCTTCAGCATGTTAGTCTCTGTACATGCAGAATGGAGTTGATTGTTGCTGATTGTCCACAGACTGGACCAGCAGAGCTCAGAGACTCCCAGTGGTCCGTCTGTCCAGCAGCATCAAACACAGCTGGACTCCATCTTTCTGGTCTGTACATGAACAACAACTACTTTCCATCATTCTGTCCACAGTCGTCTCCATGCTGCACTTTGGACACCAGTGGACTGTCAGAGTGTCCAACATGGAGCTGATGTTTGGCTCCAGGACTTCACTCTGATTGGCTCATTCATCTGGAATTCTGTTGCAGCTGCTGGAGGACAACATTGTCACTTTTGTCAAGAAGGAGCTGAAGAAGATCCAGAAGCTTCTGAGTCACAGGGAGGATGAGGAGGAGCTGGAGGCTGAAGATGAAGAGCAGAGGAGCAGCAGAGAGTCAGTGAAGAAGATCACAGTGAACTTCCTGAGGAGAATAAAGCAGGAGGAGCTGGCTGATGGACTGCAGAGCAGTAAGAGGATTTCTCTAAGGGGTTTCAGATTTCCTGATGTCTGAACACATGGAACCACAGGGATTCAAACGGCTGCAGAGAGTTGATTTACTGTTTGTTGTCTTCATTCAGGATCTGCTGCAGTTTGTAGACGTGAAGTCCAATCTGGTCTGAAGAAGAAGTTCCAGTGTGTGTTTGAGGGGATGGCTAAAGCAGGAAGCCCAACCCTTCTGAATGAGATCTACACAGAGCTCTTCATCACAGAGGGAGGAAGAGGAGAGCTGAATGAAGAACATGAGGTCAGACAGATTGAAGCAGCATCCAGGAAAGCAGACAGAGCAGAAACAAGCATCAGACAAGAAGATCCAGAGCAGCTGCAGAAAGGAAACCTGATCTTCTATGAATCCGACCTGACAGAGTGTGGCATCGATATCAGAGCAGCCTGAGTGTACTCAGGAGTGTTCACACAGGTCTTTAGAGAGGAGAGAGGCCTGTACCGGGACAAGGTCTTCTGCTTCATCCATCTGAGTGTTCAGGAGTTTCTGGCTGCTCTTCATGTCCACCTGACCTTCATCACCTCTGGACTCAACCTCATGGAGGAAGAACAATCACAGATCTTTCAGCCTGAACAGAGCAGTCCAGTCCAGTTCTACCAGAATGCTGTGAAGAAGGCCTTACGGAGTCCAAACGGACACCTGGACTTGTTCCTCCGCTTCCTCCTGGGTCTTTCACTGCAGACCAATCAGAGTCTCCTACGAGGTCTGCTGACTCAGACAGGAAGTAGCTCACAGACCAATCAGGAAACAGTCCAGTTCATCAAGAAGAAGATCATTGAGCATCTGTCTGCAGAGAAAAGCATCAACCTGTTCCACTGTCTGAATGAACTTAATGATGCTTCTCTAGTGGAGGAGATCCAACAGGTCCTGAGGTCAGGACGTCTCTCCACAGAGGAACTGTCTCCTGCTCAGTGGTCTGCTCTGGTCTTCATCTTACTGTCATCAGAAGAAGATCTGGAAGAGTTTGACCTGCAGAAATACTCTGCTTCAGAGGAGGCTCTTCTGAGGCTGCTGCCAGTGATCAAAGCCTCCAACAAAGCTCTGTAAGAACTCTCAGGAAAATCACCTTCTGTCAACAAATGAATCTGATGGAAACATGAAAGATTTAATAACTGCTGTCTGTCTTTGTTTTCTTCAGACTGAGAGAGTGTAATCTGTCACAGAAAAGCTGTGCAGCTCTGTCCTCAGTTCTCAGCTCTCAGTCCTCCAGACTCAAACATCTGAACATGAGTAACAACAACCTGCAGGATTCAGGAGTGAAGCTTGTCTGTTGGACTGGAGAGTCCAGACTGTAAACTGGAGATTCTCAGGTCAGCTTTCATTCATGTGTTGATTCTCTACAAGTTATGTCTTTTTTTTAATCTGTTTTAGGAGAAAATGTCAGATAGACGTCAGTGCAGAGGAAACAGCAGAGGGCTGTTGTTGGAAGTAAAAAGAAAACAACATTCTGCTTGAGTTAAAAATCCTGTTTTTTCCTTATCTGATCGTTACAAATGTTGTTGTGTTTTTTTGCACCAGACTAAACAGGAGAACCTAAGTCCACCCAGCTGTTCATATCTGGGAGAAGTTCATGTTCTTTGTGTTCTTTGAAACAAAAAATGAATCATGCTTTCTGTCTCTGAGGCTCCCCCCTTTGCTCCGTGTGGGTGCCGCCCATTTAATTACATCAATCTAGACCTGGCCTTTGCAACTTGTCTGTGTTTTGCAGATGAAAACAAACAATATCCAAACTTTTGCAAAAATGGATCTGCATGTTGTGCATAGAAAAGGACAGAATTTTTCCCAACACCGCTAGCTCCTTGGAGAAAGTAGGTTTGTGTGTTAGCCTGGGGCCGATGCTGGCAGCACAGACTCCTCCTGGAAGGGGCTGGTCCTCACTTATCTACGTCAAAAATGTGAGAACCCACTTGTTTTTGTGGGTTGGGAAGAATTGGTGCACAGAGAGGAGGGTTAGAGAGTAATGCTCAGAGATGATTGAATGGATCAAAGATGTAATCTGTCATCAGGGCGGGTCCCACCTGACTGAATGGACCAAGTTCCTGGACTTCCAGCTGCATCACTGCTCCTGAACACACTATTCTGTCTGATTGCAGGTTGGAGAACCGCAGTTTGTCAAAGATCAGCTGTGAAGTTCTGGGTTCAGCTCTCAAGAAAAACCCGTCTAATCTGACAGAACTGGACCTGAACTGGAACAACTTGCAGGATTTAGTTTTCTTCATCTGTGTGGTTTTCTGGAGAGTGCAGACTGCAGACTCTGAGGTCAGACTCCATGTTTCAGTTGTGTTCGGATCAATATGATGAGTACAGTTAACTGACTGATGACTTGAAAATGATGAATCAGACCCCCCAATCCCACCTTACCGTGTGCTGCTGCTGACTGCACTCGTTGCAACTCTCAGGCTCTTTTTTTTTCTTTTCACAGAGGTATTCAAGTATATCGGGTGTGCACAACTCATGTGATCTTTGCATCTGAAATGAGAAGGAGCTTTTCTGAGCATTTATGTGAACGAGTGAAACTCAGGGAGGGAGGGGAAAAAAAGAATTCAAAAAATGGTTCCCAGCCAATCGCGACTCGATTGCCATCGTCCATGTTATTGCAGAATGAACTTTTCTCTACAGAATCATGAGGACTAGCTTCACAATAGCCTGCAGCATCATAAGCAAGACTTAATTGATACAGTTAGCATTCAGCAAGGCAGCTGAAGCACTGCATTATGGGATCTGCAGTTAATTAATAATAATAATTAATTGTTATTAATTAATTAAGTAATTGTTAATTATGGCCCGCAGCAGCAGTCACTGACTGCAAGGACCATATTGTTTTCGCAGTTGGAACGACGACTTCGCCGCCTTTCAGCGAGAATTTGACCCCCGCCGCATGCTCGAAAAGTCACCAAAATGTGCACACACCTGGGATAAATTGCAAATGAATTTTCCACAAAGTCAACTTCACCCCCCCCCCCGAAGACGATGACATCACGGCCAGCGATCCTGTCAAAAAAATGAATGGGCCGAAAATCGCGTATGGGGCCGAACAAAATGTACTTCAAAATACAGTCGCGAAACCAAGACACACGTGTCGGGGATATCCCAAAGATGTTTTGAAATCATTATGGGACGGCCGCACGACCTACGGCTTGGCGGCCATTTTGTGGCGAACTCTGAGAATTGGCGATTTTCGTGTTTTCCCACAATATGGGGAAAAGACACTTTTGTTTGAGCGATTTTCACGCAATTGCACACACTTGCTGCCAGCTCCAGTCTACAAACACCCCAGAAGTGTCGTTGACCTTTGACCTTGGGAAAAGGCCGCCATCTGGAATTTTCTCAAGAAAGCACCTTTGGCACCAGATACAAACGAAAACTCGTCGTTGGAATTTGCATCAATCGTCTTGTAACTTTTCGGGCACCAACGGCCAGCTACTCTGGACAAAATGTTGGAATTAGAAGTTGTAGATTTTGAACGGCGTCCGCGTGGCGAGCTTGCAAATTGGCGCACTGTTGTAACTCCCATGGTTTTCATTGGAATACAGTGAAAATTGAATGCATGCATAGCAGGAACTGAACACAATTAAAAACACTGGATATGGACATATAAGGAATGTGGGCGTGGTTAGCATGACACTACTGTTGCTAAGGACAACAAAAAGTTTACTTTTGCCGATTCGTCTGAAACTAACATCGATCTGTTCGTCATCAAAAGGCAATCAAAACACAAAATCGTTCCTATGGAGATAAAATCAACAGAAAAGCGGCTATTTTTAAAAAATTGGGATTTTTTTTATCAATTTTTGACATGTAGCTCTCACCAATGGAGGAATGTGTTTTTCTGAGTCAGTTGATGATGCTGATCGCTATGCTAGCACTTTTAGCCACATTAGCATAGCTAGCATAGTTCGCATAATTAGCATTTTAGGTAATTTGTTTTTCTGAGTCAGTTGATGATGCTGATCGCTATTCTACCACTTTTAGCCAAATTAGCATAGTTAGCATAATTAGCAAAATCAGCCTTGACTAGCTTTTAATTTGTGGGCGGTGAGGGCAGTGAGGGCGGCGGTGGTGCGTAGAGTTGGGCGTAGAAGGCGGGTTGCGTCTGCGGGCCATACAACGCCGCTTGCGGCTTTAATTTGTTAGTGGTGCTTAATTTGCCTGGCCCTCTCCCAGACCTGTAAGAGAAGCATACTGAGTTACCCATTTTGTTTAATTATGCGAGTTTGCTGAGATGAGTTCCCTGTATGTAAGCTATTTGAATGTATTCTTTTTTTTATTGTGCAATAATTTTAAAAAAGGCTTCTCAGTCTCCTCCAGTGGTTATTCAGGGACTGGACATCGAGAGGATGGATGTGTACAAGTACCTGGGTGTTCACATCAACAATAACCTGGACTGGTCAGACAAGGGTCCTGCACAAGAAGGGCCAGAGTCGTCTCCACCTCCTGAGGAGTCTGAGGTCCTTTGATGTGTGTAGGCCACTACTCAAGACCTTCTATGAAACTGTCGTTGCATCAGCAACTTTCTATGCTGTGGTCTGCGGGTGTGGAGGAAATAATGAAAGGGACAAAAAGAAACTTGACAAGCTGGTGCAGAGAGCTATCTCTGTCCTGGGCTGTTCCCTGGACTCAGTGGACGCTGCCACTGCTGCTACGGTGGGGGTCTTGGTGTGGGGATGGCTTGGTACTCTCCATTTTTACATTCCATAATCCACTTTAGAGGAACATAAAGACCCACTCGAGCACAGCTGCTATCTCACCTTTGCACAAATAGTTGTAGTGATTCAATGAACTCCTTCACGTATTGGTCCAAATGCATTAGTACTGTATGCGTGTGTGAACATCGGTATGTTTGTGGCATTTGGGTGTGTGTGTGATTTTTGGATTTACGCTACTTATAAACCTGACTGTAATGATTTCAAACATCCAGCAACATGTTGCCTCATGCTCCTTCACGGTTCTACCCCCCTCCTCTTTTATCACCCTCCTACACCCACCCCCACCCCCTTTCTGGCATCTTTCTCTCTTCTTCCCTCCTTTTTTTCCGTCCGGTCCAACAAAGGACTGTTACAGATATGAGTGATAAATAAAGTTTAGCTTAAACTACAGAAGGGGTTTAATTGAATATACCTAGTGTGTCAAATGTTTTAGAACCCTTATTGTAATAGTAAAATATGTCCAACACAAAAGGCCTTCAGCTCTCATCTGTCTACTCAGCTGTTGGACAGGACAAGTTAAAAAAGAAAAAAAGAAAAATGCTACACAGTTGAAAATGTCATCTGTCAGACTGTCATCAGGGCGGGTCCCACCTGGCTGAATTTACCAAGTTCCTGGACCTCCAGCTGCATCACTGCTCCTGAACATACTTTTCTGTCTGATTGCAATTAGTGGAACTGCAGTTTGTCAATGACCAGCTGTGAAGTTCTGGTCTCAGCTCTGAAGAAAAGCCCGTCCAATCTGACAGAACTGGACCTGAGCTGGAACTGGAACCTCCAGGATTTAGGAGTTTTCATCTGTGTGGTTTTCTGGAGAGTCCAGACTGCAGACTGCAGACTCTGAGGTCAGACTCCATGTTTCAGGTGTGTTCAGATCAATATGATGAAAAAGTTGTGTTGACCCACAGTGAGCAGAAATGTCCAGATTCTGATCAGCAGCATCTTCCTGCAGCTGCTTGTTCTCTTCAAAGATCTGCAGAAGAACTTCTTCTTCAGGACAACAGTCAGCCAGTCAGAGCAGCAGCAGCTTCCTGTCATCTTCACCTGTTGGAGCTTCTGCTGCTCTGATTCTCCAACAGGTGAAGATGACAGGAAGCTGCAGCTCTGAACAGGACTGAAGGTCCTGCTGCTCTTTCTGCTGCTGTGCTGCATCACTGACTGACAGACCAGGATCAGGAGACACTCCTTCATCTCTGTCTCTACACTTTCTCTCTGCAGGTGGAAGGACTAAAGAGTCTGATGTTCCTCCTGGAGGAGCAGAGAGGAGCAGCAGCAGCAGCTGGTCTGCAGAGATGTTGTGACTGGACGGTGTTCCTGGGAGGTGGAGAGCAGAGTGATGGAGGAATCAGAGGAAGTGGAGATGAGTGTCAGAGCTGCAGCAGGAACTGATCTGAGATCAGCTCCACTGTCTCTCTCAGCATCAAGTGGACAGTTATTGTGCTGCAGCTCCCCCGGTGGACTGATGGAGAACTGCACTTCCTCTTCTCATTTGAACTTGCAGTGCTGGGAAGTCTTCTGCTTCTTTTCTCTCTTTTCTCCATTTTTACTCTCTTGTATTGGAAGCTTAACTTCACTTTGTCCTCATACTCTTGCCATAGTTGCTGATGTCATCCTTTCTTTCAGCTGACATCTGTGTTTCTCTGTACATTTTCATGAATGAGCAACTGTGGGTGTAATCTGTGAGCAGTTCTACTCTAAAGTCAGTTGATCGAACAAACCAATCATTGATCATTTTTCTCCTCATCTGTCCTTAAACTTTTTCTGTAACCCTTGAGCTATCTTGGATGACCCCATCCTTACACTGATGTGTTTTCCCTACCATGACAAAGGTGGAAAGATTTCATGTAATCCATGGAAACCAGTGAAGATCACAAATCATTGAAGAAAAAAGGTTCAGCGCACTGTCTAGTGGGTCTAGATGACCTAACTCCCAATGTTAAAGTGCCCTTCCTCTCAGCCTCAGATCTCAGTGTTTTCTTTTAAAAAGCAGCTAAAAACTTCTTTTTAAAATGGCTTTTTCATAAATATTTTTTTCTTCAATGATTTGTGATCTTCACTGGTGTCCATGGATTACATGAAATCTTTCCACCTTTATCCACCTTTGTCATGGTAGTGATAACACTTCAATGTAAGGGTGGGGTCATCTAAGATAGCACAAGGGTTAATATTGTGTTTTACTGTGAAGCCTTTTGTGATTTTTATCTTGAAAGGTGCTATGTAAATAAAGTTTATTATTTTTTCTCTCGTTTTTATTCAAATTTGCAGCACATGTGTAAAGCTAGCATAAGCACCTGTTGACACAATAGCTGCGCTAGACGTCTCATTTGGACGGTCAAACGCTGCGCAAGTCTCCACTAGAATCTGGTGTCTTTTAGTGCGATGTTTGGACAGGTTTCTGGTGTTACCATCCTTACAGCCCCGTTTTTGCGACATTTGAGATACTGCGTGCTACTTGGGGAAAATACAGCCACTCTTCTCTTTGCTTGTGGCTGCTCTGCCATCCTCGTGTGTTTGTTGTGACACACTTGTCAGCAGAGGAGGATTAGTGAGAAAGCGTAAGCAGCCCCTCCCCTTCGCACTGGAGCAGGGAAAGCAATGAGGAAGAGACAGTCCATCTTTTTAAGACACATGGAAACAAAGTATTGCACGCTGTGTCCCCACTGTTGCCACGCCACTACGCTGGCACCACTATCAATGCTGTTAAAGCTGAAACTTCTTATGTGGCACTGGTACCAAAGAAATACCGGGTTCCAGTAGCCATCCCTACCAGGGGGTTTAACCTGCCTCTCACCTACATGTCATCAACATTTCTCTCTGATTCTCTGTCCCGCCATTTTTGTAGCACCGGTAATGTTAAGTTGGGGTTTTGAAGGGCTGTAAGGTGGTGGGAGAGAGTGCACACAGATGGATGACAGAATGTAGGGGAGGGCTTTTTCTGTACCAACAGTCAGAGGTGATATTCTAATGAACTACTGCAGAAACCCACACTGTGGGAAAGACTCCACACTTCTGACAGATGATCACGTCCACTTTATTCTTCACAGTTATGATTGGGACAGAACACTGAGAACTAGAAAGAACAGAGGAACAGTTCTAATGTCTACTAGAAAACATAATCACAACAAAACCAGACACAAACACCAGTCTGGTTCTTTATTTGCCTCTTCCTGAATACATCTTTAGGAAAATCTTTTCCTAAAGAAATGATTTGTTCATACGACCCAAAAAATTAAAAACTGCAGTCCCTACTTTAAAAAAGAAAAACACAATAAATTGTTCACTGATCACATAAAATGTGTTCAACATCAAATGTGACAACATCCACATTGTATCAGCATCTACAACCACAATGAAGCCGTTCAAGAGATGAAGATTAAAACTATGATCATCAAAAACACATTTCGTTTAATTTATATGATCTATTTCTCAAATTTAAAATCTGCTCTTTTGTTTTAAGCGGATTCTGATTTTAGCCCACTATTTAATTTTATTTTGTTTCTCAAATTTGAGAAATTTCGATTTTTGTAGTAGAAAAATTGAGTGTGAGTTTTCATGTGTTTTGTGTTGAAATTCACAACTAAAACTCTTATCACATTCTTCACAACAAAAGGGATTTTCGTCTGTGCGAGTTTTCATGTCTTTTGAGATTAGACAAAAGACTAAAACGTTTATAACATTCTTTACAAGTAAAAGGCTTCTCCTTTGTGTGAGTTCTCATGTGACTTTGGAGAAAAGACATTTCACTATAACTTTTATGACATTCTTTACACAGAAAAGGCTTTTCTCCTGTGTAATTTCTCATGTGTCTTTTGAGGCTAGATATACGTCCAAAACTTTTATTACATCCTTTACAAGAAAAAGGCTTTTCTCCTGTACGAGTTCTCATGTGAATTCTGACTTGAGACAAGTAATCAAAGCTTTTACCACATTCTTGACAGACATAAGGTCTTTCAGACTCAGTTCTCATTGACACATTGTTTGCAATTCTTTTTCTTTTACCAAACTTTATATAGGTAGATCTTTTTCCTTTTGGAGATTGTTTGTTTCTTAACCAAAGATGTATGTCTGTTTTTTCCCCCAACAGGGTCACTTTCTGACCTGTGAAAGTTGTCCACACTTTGGACATGACTTCTGTCTCTTCCCTTCCTCTGATCTCTGTTCTGTGGGTCTGTCTCTTCATCTGTAGTTGATGTTGATTCTTCATGTTGGTTTCCTTCTTCATCCTGACTATCAGTTACATTAAAGTTCTGCTGATTGTTTAGATCTGCTTCACTGTTCTCATCTTCCTCATAAGTAGGAATCTCCATCAAGGTATCAGTCTGCTGCTTCAGATCAAGCTGATCTGTATCCCGATTGTTGAAGAGTTCCCCTGGTTCCTCTTTAATCTGAGGAGGTTCTGGTTCCTGCAGTTTCTCTTCGGTCTGCAGAGGTTCTGGTTCCTCCTGTTCCGCTCTGAAGTTCCTTTGCTGGTTGCAGAGATCCTCCTCTTCAGTTACCCAGTGCTGGGGGAGGACTGCAGGAATACAAACACAAAAAGGAGCCCTTTCATACTTTGAATTACTTTTTGCATTGTTAATTACCAAGAAAAAGAATCCAACTCAAAAGTAAAAAAAAAATCTAAAGTATTACTTTTAAGAAATGCATCCCTCCATTTTCTGAATCCCTTTCGGGGTCATGGGGGTTCTAGAGTCTACCCCAGCTACTGTTGGGCAAAAGCAGGGTATGCCCTGGACAAGTTGCCAGTCCATCACTGACAGGTTGCCAGTCTATCGGAGGACAGTGGGGACAGACGTTTCAGTGTTTCTTGTAGAAAGTGATAAAGAGTCTGCTTCTGCAGGAGGGAAACCGGTAGCTCCGCTGAGGTCCAGCCAAAGTCATTCCTGCAAAGGTAGTCCACACATATGCTGGCGCACTTAAATGTGGAGAATACATTTATCTGTGCCTAAACAAAAGCAGCAACTGCTTTACTGCATTTAACAACTACACTGAAGCAATGCACACTTACTGCATCGAAAGGAAAAATACGCTGATTTACCGTCTTTTCGCGACTATAAGGCGCACTTAAAAGTCATACATTTTCTCCAAAGTGTAGGGGGCGCCCTATGAGGCAGTACGCCTAATATATAGTTGTGGGGTGTAGAGGAAGGCGTTGTGAGAATGGGGGAGAGAAGTATGGGTCAGCTAGAGCATCACTCTTACTACAGTGGTGAGAGTGAAGCTGGCTTTTAACTGGCTGTAATAGACAGCTGTCAGTGCCCTGCATATGTCACAACCCCCTAACAGGTTCTAACATATGGGGGGGCTAAGCAGCGACTCAGAAGCCACAAAATCAGTTTTAATGATTTCAGTTTTAATGAGCTGTGACGGTGTGGGATTTTTAATCACCGCTGTGATGAACCACCAGGGTCCGCCGTGTCGCGGTTAACCGCAGGGAGTGAAGGAGTAGAGTAATAAAAGGTTTCCCCCAGACACCCCTGAAGTCTGAACAAAGGCCTAGCAGAAAAAGTAAATGATCAGCAAAGATGAATGTGTTTGATGTGTTTATTATAGTTCCAACCACGCACCATATGCAGACCTTTAAAAAAAATGTAAAAAGCGGTGACGCAGTGATCGCCCCTCCCCTTAGTTAAACCTGTTTTATCGTCTTAGAAATCTGGCTAGGGTCCACCCACTACTCTCTCTTGCTAATATGGAGATGCTGCTTCAGGATTGATTTAATAAAAAATAAAAAAGATAAATTTCTTAACGGTCTTGCGCCTTCTTAGTTATCCAATCTTTTAGTAAAGTATGAACACTTGCAGAACCTTAGATCCTCTGGTTCTGGTCGTCTAACTATTTACATTAGAAAAAACAAAACCTGTGGAGAGGGCGTGTTTCAACACTATGGCCCCTGTTTATGGAACAGTCTGCCAGAGGACCTGAGAGCCACAGAGAGCATTAATGCTTTCAGGAAAAGGCTCAAGAACCATCTTTTTAACCTGGCTTTTAGCTGATTTTTTTACTACTTTTATTTACTTATTTAGTTATTCATTTATATGTATTTTTTTACTTAGTTATTCATGTATTGTTATTTATTTATCCATTTTTTTGTTTTATGAACTTAAACTAGACTTTTAACGTGTTATCTTAATTAAGCTTATTTCAATGTTTTATTCTTTATTGCTTTTATCAGTATGTTTAGTCTTTAATTTTCGTTTCCTATTTTCATTGTTATTTCTTCCTCAGTTGGGACCTCTCCCTCTGGGTCGGCTGCTGTTCAGTCGCTGCAGCTCTGGATGGGGTGGGGTGGTCCCCGCCTGTGATGCTGGTCATGCAGCTGTTCACAGAGAGGGAGGTTCCAATTATTAGCGTTTCCAACATCTTGTTTTCGTGCTCAGCCTATTTCTTATTTCTCATTGTCTTTCCCCATCAGTTAGGGGGTGGGATGTGTGAAAGAAGTGGGGGGCTGTGTGTAGGTAGGGGGAGGGGGGCCCTTTTATTCATATATTTTTGTGCTTGTTACTTTAATTTTCATGCTTGTTTTTATATTATTTTGTTTTAATGTAAAACACTTTGTGTTATGCTTTTATATGAAAGGAGCTTTATAAATAAAGTTTGATTGATTGATTTGATTGAACAAAATACCGTCAATATTTCTAAGAACTTCACAACCAACAACATGAAAAAATACGTTACATACAGCGGGGAAAATAAGTATTGAACACGTCAACATTTCTCTCAAAAAACATATTTCTAATCGAGCTATAGACACAAAATTTTCACCAGATGTCGGCATCAACTCAAGTAATGCACACATAGAAAGAAATCCAAACATTTATGTCCATAAATGAAGTTATGTGTAATAAAGTGAAATGGCACAGGGAATAAGTATTGGACACATGAAGAAAAGGAGGGGTAAAAAGGTCTGGCAAGCCAAGAAAGCAGCTGGAGTTTGTCAGTATTCAGAAGGTTAACCTTCCCCCCTATTAGTGCAAAGTAATATCAGCTGGTATAGTCCTGATTGATGCCTTTTAAAAAGGTTCCTCACCAGCAAGGTGTTAGACAAGAAGCATTGCATGATGGGTAAAAGCAAAGAGCTGTCCAAAGACCTACACAACCTTATTGTTGCAAAACACACTGAAGGCATTGGTTACAGGCGCATTTCTAAACTTCTGAAAGTTCCAGTGACCATTGGGGCCATCATCCGGAAGTGGAAAGAACACGGCATTACCATAAACCTGCCACGGCCAGGTGCTCCTCGCAAGATTTCAGACAGAGGAGTCAGAACAATCATCAGAAGGGTTCTCCAACAGCCCAGGACCACTCGTGGAGAGCTTCAGAAAGACCTGGAATCAGCAGGTACCGTTGTTTCAGAGAAAACAATAAGTAATGCACTCAACCGCCATGGCCTCCATGCACGCACACCACACAAGGCTCCATTTTTGAAGAAGAAGAATGTTGAAGCTCGTTTAGAGTTTGCGACACAACATTTGGATAAACCCATGACATTCTGGGAGAAGATACTCTGGTCAGATGAGACCAAAATTGAACTCTTCGGATGTCATAAGACACAACATGTTTGGAGGAAAAATGGCACCGCACATTACCCCCAAAACACCATACCAACAGTCAAGTTTGGAGGTGGGAGCATCATGACGTGGGGCTGTTTTTCGGCATGTGGTACTGGTAGACTTCATTTAATTGAAGGAATAATGACTGGAGAAAAGTATGGAGACATTCTTGATCAGAATCTGCTGTCATCTGCCAGGCTGCTGAAGATGAAAAGAGGGTGGATCTTTCAGCAAGACAACAATCCCAAGCACACAGCCAAGGTAACACTCAACTGGTTGAAGAAAAAGAAAAAAAAGCTGCTAGAATGGCCCAGTCAATCACCAGACTTGAATCCAATTTAAAATCTTTGGAAAGAACTGAAGATCCGGGTTCACAGAAGAGACCCCCGGAGCCTTGAAGATTTGAAGGCAGTTTGTGTGGATGAATGGGCCAAAATCACACCTGAGCAATGTATTCGACTGGTTTCTCCATACAGGAGGCGTCTTGAGGCTGTAATCACCAACAAAGGTTTTTGCACTAAGTATTAAATAAATTTCAGTAAGCGTGTTCAATACTTATTCCCTGTGCCATTTCACTTTATTACACATAACTTCATTTATGGACATAAATGTTTGGACTCCTTTCTATGTGTGCATAACTTGGGTTGATGGTGAAAATATAATCTCAATAGCTCGATTAGAAATATGTTTTTTGAGAGAAATGTTGACGTGTTCAATACTTATTTTCCCTGCTGTATATTTCTTTTTTGTAGAAATGTGCAGAAATTATAAGACCCTCGGATAAGACACGGTTTTGTTCTACAGACCAAGAAAAGATACCAACCACTTCAAGATTTGGACACAGAAATCTGTGTTGAATCAGTGTCTTTTCAACTGGAAGGGACAGAAGAGACTCTTCCAGGACACATTGTTGATGGACTGCATGTTTGGAGAGCTTGAAGCTCAAGATAGAACCGTTGGTGAAGGGAACATACCGATAGTGTGGAGTTAAGCTCAGAGTCACTAACCTGCTGACACGTGACTGATGCAGAGTTCTCCTGGTTCCTCTTGAATCTGGGCAGGTTCTGCTTTCTCCTGTTCTTCTTTAATCTGTGGAGGTTCTTGTTCCTTCAGTTCCTCTTGAATCTGTGGAGGTTCTGGTTCCTCCTGTTCCACTCTGACGTTCCTCTGCTGGTTGCAGAGATCTTCCTCTTCAGTCATCCAATGCTGGGGGAGGTCTGCAGGGACACAAACACAACAAGGAGCCTTTTATACATTTCCAGGACTTTTGGGTTTTGTCAAGCATCAATAAAATCAGTGATCATTGAAGCAAATGTATGAGGAGTCTGGAGGACCAGAAGAGACTAATTGAAATGATTATATACACAGAGGTAAGTAGTAACTAGGGGTGTTAGAAAAAAAAAGTTTCTGTGATAAACCGCGATAGTTTATTAGGCAATACTTGTATGGATTAAAAATGCTGTCAGGATGATATTTAATTATTTAGCGTCTGACGCTTGTTTTCAAACACTATTCGACAGCAGAGCACAGGGAGCCTCTTTGAGCAGCTCTACACACACAAAGAAGCTACAAGACATCAGCTAAAAGCAGCTTTTTTCTGCACGAAACCTAAAGCTTGTTTAAAATAAAAAATAAAAAAATCATGTGTTTTTGTGTAAAATGGCCAAAGATAAGGAGCACAGAAGGATATCACCAAATTTCTGTGTGCGGGGTAAGGGGGCGGGATGTAACGTTTGACTCGCTCTGAGTCATGGCCGGCCCGTGTAGGGCCCCCGTCACGAACAGGGCCCCAAAGTGGCGAAAAAAATTTAAATAAAAAAAAGACCCAAATCTGGCAACCCATTTAATAGAACTTCCGTACCAATGTGCGCTCTTAATGTTGTGCAAGAGAATGTTTCCTGCACTTTAATGATCCCCCCCTTCAACACACCTGAACCAATCTGGCAACCTAGAAAATGACGTTACGCCCATCTTAGTAACGATTGGTCAACATCACTGTCAACATCTCTTAGCCTGGCACAGTGTGCATTTACGAGCGCATTTTGTTACAATAAAGTTGGGGAAAAGAAAAAAACGAACACATTTTGTCACGCTGATCAAAGCGACAACAAGAGAACTTCTTGCCAAAGATACTTTATCCACCAGGAGTTGAAAAAATATGAAGAACTTCAACATCAATCACAAGGTAAGTTTGGAGGATGTGGGGGCCGTATTTTTTACATTATCCAGCCTTTCTGTGCGGCTGCACGATTACATAAAATACTAATCGATTCGAGATAAGGTTTGCACATAAACAACCTCGTTTGTCGTAATTTCCAATGGAAAACTCGAAGATAATTCTGATACCCAAGTTTCCAAGATGAGGTCGGACATGACCTTCTAAAACGGCGGAGAGCAGAGAAAAGTAAATAATGACAACGGTATGAGATGGCTGATAAATGTTTAAACTCTCACGTTATCGTTTTGTTTCATTGTTTTGCTAACACATATTTAGTGCGTTCTGTATTTTCGGATTTATGTCAGTATAGAAACTGCTGTTTATCTGTTACAGACAGTCAGGTAGTCTGACTTCTTCAATAATGTGTCCTAAAATTTGCATTGGCATGAAATATGGAGAATCAATACTGCCAAATACAAACAGGAAATAAAGGTTCTCATTTATAAATGATAAATAAATGTACTAATTTTAAAATTTTGAACATACAAAATAATAGATACAGAAGTGTATAAATGCTAATATTTCCATTTATACTCAAAATAGTGTTCACATTTATTATTTATAAATGGGTGTATTTTGCTGTTTTGGTTTTACATAATGATGAGGTTTTGCAGTTTCTTCTCAGCTGACAGTTTCTTCTGCTCTCAAAAAGTATTGGTGCAGCATCCACATCCCAAGATGTCCTTATCTTCACTGAAGATGTCATCTAAGGTCATATTAATAGCATGTAAAGTAATTTAAAAAAACAGTGTCTGTATAACCCCTTTTTTCATAAACGGCAGCTGACGAGAATGGAGTACAAAGTTGTTCATAATTAAATAAATAAATATGATCTTGTGCAAATACACAATCAACCAATAAATCAGGTTTTTCACAATTTCATAAATATATAAAAAGATTATGAAATTGTGAAAAACCTGCACACAAATTTTAAATAAGCCACTAAACTATTAGTAGTATTCTGCTATAATTATTTTATTAGCTTTATCAGTAATTATTGTGTAATTATAATTATGGCCCGCAGCAGCAGTCACTGACTGCAAGGACCATATTGTTTTCGCAGTTGGAAACGACGACTTCGCCGCCTTTCAGCGAGAATTTGACCCCCGCCGCATGCTCAAAAAGTCACCAAAATGTGCACACACCTGGGATAAATTGCAAATAAATTTTCCACAAAGTCAACGTCACCCCCCCGAAGACGATGACATCACGGCCAGCGATCCCGTCAAAAAAAAAAGAATGGGCCGAAAATCGCGTATGGGGCCGAACAAAATGTACTTCAAAATACAGCTGCGAAACCAAGACACACGTGTCGGGGATATCCCAAAGATGATTTGAAATCATGGAATGGCCACACGACCTACGGCTTGGCGGCCATTTTGTGGCGAACTATGAAAATTGGAGCGATTTTCACGAAATTGCATACACATGCCACAAACACGTTTCTAAAACTAACAAAGAAGTTTTGTTGACCTTTGACCTTGGGAAGGGGCGGCCATCTTGAATTTTCAAAAAAAAAGCACCTTTAGTAACGGATACAAACGAACACTCGTCTTAGGGATTTTTATCAATCTTTTTGAAACTTCTCGGGCATCAATGGCAAGCTACTGTGGAAAAAATGTTGGAATTAGAAGTTGTAGATTTTGAAAGGCGTGCGCGTGGCGAATTTGTAACGGTCGCCATTTTAGCTAGCTCGCACATATTTTATCGGAATGTCGTGAAAATGAAATATGCGATTCCCTGGCTCAAACTGAACAAAACAATGTCACATTCGACAAAATCGATAAAGGAATGTGGCCGTGGTAAACAAAAAACGATCGCAAAAAAAGTGCTGACTCTGCAAAAAAAAAAAATGTTTCGGATTTTATTTTTAAGAACCGGCTAACGAAACCCAGATAACTCTGTCGGGTATATCCAAACAAAGTTTTGAAATCATTACGTGATGGCGACACGACCAACGGTTTGGCGGCCATTTTGTGCCAAAATCTGCCATTTTGCGTTTTTCGCGATTTTACACAATATGGAAAAGTGAACTTTTTTTCGAGCGATTTTGACGAAATTTTACTCGCATGTCCCTAGCGTAAGTGTACAATCACCTCTGGAGTTTCGTCGACCTTTGACCTCGGAAAAAGGCGGCCATCTTGAATTTTCTATTAAAAAACACCTTTACCACCGGATTCAAACGTAAACTTGTCGTTGGAATTTTCATCGATCGTCTCGAAACTTTTTGGGCATCAATGGCAAGCTACTGTGGAAAAAATGTTGGAATTAGAAGTTGTAGATTTTGAACGGCGTGCGCGTGGCAAGCTAGCAAAGTAACTCCCATGCATTTCAATACAATACAGTGAAAATTGAATGCATGCATTCATGCCTGAAACAGAATACATTGAAAAACACTGGATATGGACATATAAGGAATGTGGGCGTGGTTAGCATAAAACCACTGTTGCTAAGGACAACAAAAAGTTTACTTTTACCGATTTGTCCGA
>JAUDJI010000171.1:0-22360 GCA_037389245.1 Oryzias sinensis | reverse complement strand
AACACAAGCTAACGCTGCTAGCCTGCTAACAAGCTAATGCTGCTAGCCTGCTATCAAGCTAACGCTGCTAGCGCCTCGTGCTGTTTACTTCCGGGTCACGTGCAGGAACTTCCTTTAAAAAGAAACTTTTTTTTTTACCAACTTTATTGCACATTATGCCATTTTACAAGAAAGTACTTTTGGGTATTGTAATATACGACGTGAACGGAGTCAAGTGTTCAGTTTTACCGTCTGTTTATTTAGCTGTCTTTTACTGCACCACAACAGTACAACACAAATCTCACAGCGACACCTGTGGACACAAAGTGTATAACAACTCCAATACACTACATCTCCCTTCTTTTTTTTTTTTTTTTTTTAAGAAATTGTGGTCAACATTGACACAAAAAAAACAACAACACAGGTGACGCACTCTCTTTACTTATGTCTCTCAACAAGACACAGAAAGTTACCATAGTCCTGAATAGACTCAACTAACCGATCACCTGCTAACTAGTATTACTAATCAAAGTCAAAAGACTAAACTCACTTTAAACAAAATCAAATACCTGTAACCTTACAACATCACTGAAATATGAGATCACTGGGTACACAACCTCTTAACATATGCTTTATTTTTATTTTTTTTAGTCCCGATAACGCTGCGGCATTCTTATATTCTTATAGGCCGACCACAGCGTGTTGTTTTCAAAGGGCTGTTGACACATTCAGTGTTGTCAGTCATTGTTTCTTGCCTCTGTGGTCC
The DNA here is from genome assembly GCA_037389245.1 of Oryzias sinensis. NCBI lineage: Eukaryota > Metazoa > Chordata > Actinopteri > Beloniformes > Adrianichthyidae > Oryzias > Oryzias sinensis. Next base: position 21,615 of record JAUDJI010000171.1, on the reverse strand, counting down.
AGTGAAATCATCTTGAGTTGAGCAGGGTGAGTCAACACTTGGAACTGTCTCTGATTCCACCTCACAGGTGTTCTCTGACAAAGTATCCTGTGATGTCCTTGGAAATGAAGTCTCTTTGGTTTGAAGCAAGTGTCTGCGGTTCCGCCTGTACACTTGTCCACTTGGTGTTTTGACTATGTAGGATCTTAGCAGATTGTGTTTATTTATCACAGTGGCTGGTTCCCACTTGCTGCCTTGCCTAATCCTCACATTTTCCCCATCTTGGAGTTCAGACAATGTCCGGGTTCTCTGATCAAAGGATTGTTTCTGTCTTTCCTGTCTCCTTACAAGGTCACTCCTGGCATTTTCATGAAGAGCAGGTTGTAACAATGCCTTTGACACAGGTAGTTTTGACTTGAGTCTTCTCCCAAGGAGTAATTGTGCCGGTGAAAGGCCAACCCCATCTAGTGGTGTATTCTGGTATTCCAGCAAGGCTAAATATGGATCACCACCACTGTCTTGTGCTTTCTTCAACAGGTTTTTTACTGTCTGGACCGCCCTCTCAGCCTGTCCATTTGATTGTGGGAAAGTGGGACTGGAGGTGGTGTGTTTGAAATCCCATGCAGTGCTGAAATCCTCCATCTCTTGGCTCACCAGCTGTCTGCCATTGTCTGAAAATAACTCATCAGGCACCCCAAATCTTGCAAAAATGGACTTGAGTGCAATGATGATGTGTTTGCTTGTGGTTCCACTCAGTTTGACGATCTCTGGGAACTTTGAAAAATAATCCACACACAGTAAGAACTCGGTATCATTGAAGTGAAACAAGTCCACACCTACTTTTTCCCATGCTCTTTCAGGAACTGGATGTGGCATAAGTGGCTCTTTGGGATTATTGTGTCTGTGTGTGTTACATACAGCACAATGAGCCACAACTTCCTCTATCTGCTTAGCCATACCTGGCCAGAACAGAACATCTCGGGCTCTTTCCTTACATTTAACTATCCCCAGGTGTGATTCATGGACTTTTCTGAGCATTTCACTTCTCATTGTGTGTGGCACAACCAATCTTGAGTTCTTGAATATGAGTCCATCCTCATAAGACAGTTCTTCTCTAAAGGTCCAGTATTGCTTGATATTGTCTCGAAGTTGTCGCTGCTTTTCTGGCCACCCACTCTGAATTGCCTTTGCCACCAGTCTCAGTTCAGGATCTTCTGCTGTTGCATTTCTAAAGTCCCGCAACTTTTCCTCTGACACTGGGAGTTGATGGCTGATGCAGTTAACTTCCATCTCTTCATCTATAAGTATTTCTTTATGTTCATTTAGACACGCTCTGCTTAGTGCATCCGCAACATGCATCTCCTTTCCTGGTTTGTATTTAACCTCCAGACTGTACTTTTGCAGCCTCATGAGCATTCTTTGCAGTCTAGCTGGAGCACTGAGAAGTGACTTTTTGAATATCACTTCTAGAGGTTTATGATCACTTTCTACATGGACGTGTCTTCCATATAGGTATTGATGAAACTTCTCACAGCCAAAAACTATAGCCAACAACTCTTTCTCAATTTGTGCATAACGTTTTTGACAGTCAGTAAGTGCCCTGGAGCCATATGCTACTGGCTGACCTTCCTGAAGTAGCACCGCTCCCAAACCCTCTGAACTTGCATCCACAGACAATGCAACTGGTTTGTTCACATCATAGTACTTCAGTACCGGTGCTTGGCTGACTAGTGCTTTTAGTTTCTCAAAACTCTGTTGCTGCTCTGTTTCCCAATGCCATTCCACGTTTCCTTCCAACTTCCTCAGAGGGGCACTAATGTCCGAAAGGTTAGGGATGAATTTAGAGAGGTATTGCAATAACCCTGTGAACCTCTGGAGTGCGGCTTTATCCTCTGGTGCAGGCATGTTTTGAATGGCTTGGACCTTTTCTGGATCTGGCTTGAGTCCCTGCTCACTGAGCACATGTCCAATGTAGGTGATTTCTGTCATTCTTATCTTACATTTACTTTTATTCAGTTTCAGATTTATTTTCCGAATGCGGTCTAGCAGTTGCCTCAGTCGACAGTCATGCTGCTCAATGTTCTCTCCCCAAACTAGGATGTCATCTATTACATTGACCACACCCTCTAACCCTTCTAGGTGTCTGGCTATGCATCTTTGGAACACTTCCGGCGCTGAGGAAATGCCGAATGGAAGTCTTTTAAATCGGTATCTGCCAAATGGTGTATTGAATGTACACAGGTGAGAGCTTTCGTCATCCAGTTGGATTTGCCAAAATCCATGGTTTGCATCCAAAACAGAAAAATATTTGGCATTTGGCATCTCAGCTACGACTTCCTCAATTGTTCTCAGTGGATAATGTTCTCTTTTAATGGCAGCATTCAGGTCTTGTGGGTCAATGCAGATACGAACTTTGTTAGGTTTTGTTACAGTCACCATGCTATTTACCCACTCTGTGGGTTCTGTTTGTTTGGTTATTACTCCCAAGCTTTCCATTCTTTTCAACTCTGTTTCAATTTTTTCTTTGAGAGCAACAGGCACTTTCCTGGGTGCATGGATGACTGGACTGACATCTGGATCTGTCTTGATGTGATATAGTCCAGGTAAACAGCCTAATCCAGTGAAGAGATCCTCATATTCATTAAGAATGTCACTCTCCGTTTCAAGCACATGTATTCTTTTGACAAGACCCATTTCCTCACATGACTCTCCTCCCAGAATCACAGGTGCCTTGTTCTTTATGACTTCAAACTCTATATCATAGTTCTTATCTTTGTATTGACATTTCAACACGATTTTTCCTTTAGTTTGAATTTTTTGACCTAAATAAGCAACCAGCTTGGAGTAAGATCTGCTCACCTTTTTGTCCACTCTCAGTTTTCTGAGATCTCTCATTGAAATGACATTACAGTCAGCTCCAGTATCCAGCCTGACTCTCAAAACTTTCTCATTGACGATCAGACTTTCATGCCACTTTTCTTTCTTTGCTCCTTCAGCATTTATCTGCGAGAGTGTTCTTGTTTTTCTGCTTGTATGGAGCCAATGAAAAATTCTTGATCACCTGCCTCAGCCTTGTTTATCTGTTGCACTTTGTGGTTATCTTGTTGTCTTCGTGAATTACACATTTTTGCATAATGGTTTTTCTGTAGCAGGCTTTGCACACTTGTCCATAAGCAGGACATTTTCTTGGCTCATGCTTGTAGCCACATCTAGTGCAGTTTCCTTGATTTCTCATCTTTATGCTCTGTGAATTTAATCCATCCTCTTTCTTTCTCTCATGCTGTTTTTGCTTGGTGACTTTATGAACAGGAATTTCAACCTCCTCATGCAGACTTTTGAGCTGACTCCGGCTTAACTCACTGGCTCTACAAATGTCTATTGCTTTTTGTAGCGTGAGGTCAGGTTCTCGTAATAGTCGTCCTCTAACTTGATCATCCATTATCCCACAAACGACTCTATCCCGTATCAGTGAGTCAGTGAGATATTCAAACTCACATTTTCTTGGTTTATTTTTTAAATCAGTCACATATGCATCCACAGTTTCTGATTTTCCTTGCAGCCGTGTGAAGAACAGGTGTCTCAAATACGTCACATTTTTTCTTGGCTCACAATGTCGCCTGAACATCTCTTTCATCACATCGTAGTCATCGACATCTTCATCAAATTCAAAGGTGTTGAATACCTTAATTGCTTCGTCCCCAGCCACATGCAGGAATGTGGCTCTTTTCACCGCGTCGGACTTTTCATCGATTCCGCTGGCGACAAGGAAAAGTTCAAATCTCTGGATCCAGACCCTCCAATTTTCCGCTAGATTTCCTTCTAGAATTAGTGAAGTCGGTGGTTTCATCTGCTCCATTTTCTTCCTCTTTCCTTCTAAGTTTCTTCACTTCTGACACCATGTAATATACGACGTGAACGGAGTCAAGGGTTCAGTTTTACCGTCTGTTTATTTAGCTGTCTTTTACTGCACCACAACAGTACAACACAAATCTCACAGCGACACCTGTGGACACAAAGTGTATAACAACTCCAATACACTACACAGACATTAAGGGTGGGTGGGTGGGTGGGGGGGGATGAGGAGGTTCTGATCAGGAACTTCAGGAACGTGTTTTTCTCTGCAGCTCCTTCTCTGAGCTTCAGTCCAGTTTCTGCCCTCATTCAGTCCAACTTTAGCCTGAAGCTCTGCTCACATTGACACCAGCAAACACGGTGGAGTCATTTTCCCGTCAAAGGAATCCAGATCTTTCTTCATGTCCACAAACTCTTCTCTCTGTTTACTCAAAGGCGGGTTTTATCCCCCAGCATCACAGCAGATCAAACTCAGCTCTGAGGGGAAGTGAGAAGTGCAGCAGGGCTATCCTCTGAGCGGCTCCCTCTGTGTTTTAGCTGGCAGTATCCATGATGACAGCGTTCTGTTAGGAAGATGTGAGGCCACGCCCATTCAGGAGGAGGGGCCAGTTCCACAGCAGGAGGAGCTGCAGGTTCCAACATGAACTCTGTGAGAAACATCTGCAGCTGAAGGAAAGCAAACAGTGTTTTCTGTCACTGAATTGTTGCTCTGTCATCTCCTCTGTGAGGACCCTCCTCTTCATCACAGATAAAGCTCTGCCCACTAGCGTCCACGTTTGTTCTTTAATCTTCTGCAGGTTCTGATCTGCTTCTTTCTGATTGAAGAAACCTCAGACCCAGAATCCTCTGCTTTCTTCCCAGAATTGCTGGTTCTGCAGCTTCCATCAGTTTCTGCTTCACTTCCTGTCAGAGCAGCACTCCCACTGCATCAGGATGATGAGGATCCACCCTCATCTTCCTCCTGTCTCTATGGATCCAGAGTCTGCAGGACGATCCACAAACATCCTGCAGCATCTGAGAGGCAGATCACCTCCAAGAAGACTTCTGCATCCACATGTCAATCACTCTGAAGCCCCGCCCCTTTCCTTACATCTGCTGTGTTCAGAAATCAGAGATGAATCCATATCAAACTCTCAGAGCCCAGAGCATTCTGGGAAATCATCTACACCTTCAATTCAGATGAAATGATTGGATCAGAATTTTGTGAATTCACTTTGTTTCAGTTCAGAGAAAAGTTTGAAACCAGAACCTGTTTGGATCAACAAAGACGAGGAGCTGAGATGTGGAGATCAACATGAAGCTTAATCTTCTTCATCTTCCTCACAAACAGCAGTTCAGTGTGAGGGAGATTACCGCTGGGTCAGAGGTCATGTGATCAAATCCTGCAGAAGCTTTCAGGAGAAAAGCTGAGGCTGATTGGTCAAATATAGAACACTCAGCAGAATCAACACAACATGAGGAAGTGAAGTGTTCTTAAAGCAAAGCAGAAGAGGAAGAAGCAGAATCACTGACCTGAGCTGCAGCTGCTTCACACGGTGAGAAGAGACGACTTCAGACCTTTCAGGAAAATCTACTTTGTTTGTTTGTTGGTTGAACTCTGTCTTTGCTAACTTGACTTTTCGTCTCTGAATGTTTAGAGAAGATCTTCTTCTTTCTCTGCAAACTCTCATCTCTCTGCTGTTTAAAGATTTGATCTCATTACTGATCAACAACTGAGGATCAATTCTCACTTATTGATCAGTTTCTGATCACTGATTTATGAAGAAAATGGAAACAAATTGTGTTTTATTGAAGATTTTCACAGATGAAACTGTTTATGTTTACAGAAGTGAAAATGCTGACACATCAAAGTGGTTCAGATCAGCTGACTGCTGCTTCCTGTCAGAACTTTCCAGAACCAGACAGAAGAAAGAGTTTTTGTAGCAGCGGTGTCGTTAGCTACCCGGGCCAGGTGATTCAGTGCGCCAGGGTCAGCGCGGCGTCGGGAGTTCCTCGGTGGACGTCGGGTAGAAGACCAGATAGATCTGATAGAGTTGGAGGAGCCATCCTGGAGGATACGCCGTGAGCCACGGTGAATGTATCTATGATGGGGCTGGTAGAAGACGTCCGGGTGCTGAAGCAGCAATGGCAGAGGAGCATCAAGGTGAGTCGGGCGGAGTTTAGCAAGCTCCAAGGCAGAGTACTGAAGGAGAGCTGTCAGTGGATGCTTGACCAGAGACAGGATGGTCCAGGCGAGTAGAATTCACTCAGCGTTACACATTGTGTCCAGCTTGGCGAGGAATCAGCAGTCAGGCTAGTTTGCACAAAACAGCCGGCAGTTGTTGTTCTGAACCAGACGTGTACAGATCCTGGTGACAGTCCACAGGTTGTTGTACGAAAGGTGGTATTGATAGATATCCACAATTTGGGGCACAAAACAGAGTCCAAAGGCTTAAAAATGCAGAAAAATTGGTCCAGAGGAGCAGCGGCAGCCAGAAGTGCGCCAGCATTCACTCAACCCGGAAGTGCTCCAGAATGTCTCTGTTGGAGCTTTGAGAGGAATAATTCCTGTCTTTCTTTTCTTCTCATTCTTTGATTTCTGTCTGTTTTTCTTGATGCTTCATGTTTCCTGAAGTGTAGAAACAGGAAGTTTGTTGTGTCTGTGTCAAAGTGACTGAATGGAAATGTTGCTGCTGCAGCCACATGTCTCCACCTGGTGGAGGGAGAGCAGAAGTGCAGCAGCTGATGGCAGCTTCCTCTGCCTCCCACTGCTGTCTGACTGCATTCACCTGAACCTGAGAGGAAACACAAGAGAAGAGCCAATCAGTGGAGGAGCAGCTGATCTGTTGGTGAAGGAGGATCAGAGCTGATGATGAGGAGGGTTTCCTCTGCAGGTGAAGGAGGAAGGTGTGTGTGAGCTGATGTGGATCCAGTGAATCCAGCAGCATGGATCAGTGGGAGGAACCACAGGAGGGAGCCCCTCCCTCTATAAGCAGAGATGGTAACCATGACAACCAGAGCAAAGCTCAGAGGTGAGATGAACATCTCCAACTGTCTATGATCTTCTCCATGTCAGAGCTCAGGACTCACACCAGCAACCTTCATTCTTCACAGGAACCAACCTGGACCTGGACCTGGACCTGGACCTGGACCTGGATCTGGATCTGAACCTGGATCTGGATCCAGCTGTGGGTCCAACAGGAGTGACATATCAAAGGATTTACCTATAAACTCCAAAGACATTCATTCAGCAGTGGAACAGTGAGTGTTTGTCAGAGTTTTTGGAGGCTGGATTCTAGTTCAGATGATCAACAGTTTTCAGATGAAGGACTTGAGGTCTGGTTCAGTTCTGGATCTCTCTGATCAGACTCACTTGGAGCATCATGTGTGTGATGAGATCTTTTCAGTTGAGTCTTCTGAGAGTCTCTGAGAGACATCAGAGGTGTTGGAGAAGAAAACATGTTGACTGCTGACTCTGACTGACAGCAGCTCCAGTCTAATGAGAAGAATCACTGCAGACTCCTAGGATTCAGATTTTCATGCTTTCCAAACATCACATTGTTCTAGTTTGACTTTCTGCTCTCAGAATTTCTCCATTTCTACATGGAGAATTGGAATCAGCTTTTTTAGAAAAAAGTCTGGATTGACTGACAGAAAATGCTGAAACCTGGAAACTGTTGATCCAAACATGTCATGTTATTCCAGACTAAACAGCTCAGTCTGTGTTCATGTCAAAGTCCATCAGCTGTTCATGAAGAAGCAGATCCTCCAACACTCTGATGGTTTGGTGTTTGCAGAGGTCAACAGGTCACACAGAGAGTCCAGTCTGCAGCCTCCAGCTGTGGATCCATGAAGAGTGACCGGTCCAAAGATAATCCTCTAGTCTTCAGAACTGAACCAGGACCTTCAGACTCACAGTAAGAAGCAGTTTCTAGTGAACAAAGCAGAGTTCAGCTCTCAGCAGGAACAACAATGTTCTCATCAAAAACATCAGCTGATCTATCTAGGAAGGTCAACCATCTGCTGTGAGCGCTTTAGGTCTGAGAGGAAAGAAAAGAGTTGGACAACTCTGGAGGACACAAAGCTCAGTCTGTGAGGATGAAGCAAACAGCTGAACTTTTCTCTGAGCTCAGTCCAGACATGAACTCCAAACACAGCTAACACATCATTTAGACCTTCAGATGGACTAGATCTGCTCTGGTTTCACCTGGAAACACATTTGCTCACATTCAGCACAGTCTGGATCCCAATATCTGAGTCTGAAGATCAGAGAGGATCTGCTCCATGATCAGAGTTAGTCTGGAACTTCCCACTGACTGCTTTGATTGTTGTTCACTAACGTTTCTCCTTAGTGTCCACAGAGAGAAGAAGAGGAGCGGACCCCAGTCTGCAGAAAGACCCAGAGCTGGTGAGTCAGAGCCTGATCATCTGCTGATGGATTCTTCTGGAAACATGTGGAACACTCATGAAGGAGCTTTCTTCTCTGCTTTTTCAGCAGATGTTGGTCTGCAGGAGATGTTTGGAGAACATCAGATCAGTCTGAGGAGCAGAAGTGAACATGTGGCTGAAGGAACTGAAGAAGCAGGAAGAGAAACGCTCCTCAACAGGGTCTACACTGAGCTCTACATCACAGAGGGACTGAGACCAGAGGCTCACACCCAACATGAGGTGATGCAGCTGGAGACCACCACCAAGACCAACCAGCTCCATGACACTGCAATCAAGAACCCAGACATCTTCAAAGTCCTCCCTGACCAACACAGATCCATCAGAGTGGTTCTGACCAGCGGAGTTGCTGGAGCTGGAAAAAGCTTCTCAGTGCAGAAGTTCACTCTGGACTGGGCCGAGGGCTTGGAGAACCAAGACATCAGTGCTGTGGTTCCTCTGTCCTTCAAGGAGATGAACTTGATCAGAGATGAGCAGCACAGTCTTCTCACTCTGATCCAGCTGTTCCATCCAACACTCCAGAAGATCCCAGCAGAACAGCTGTCTGTCTGCAAACTTCTGTTCATCTTTGATGGTCTGGATGAAAGCAGACTTTCTCTGGACTTCAACAACAGTCCGGTGGTGTCTGATGTCACACACAAGTCCTCAGTCAACGTGCTGCTCACTAACCTCATCCAGGGACGTCTGCTGCCCTCAGCTCTGGTCTGGATCACTTCCAGACCTGCAGCAGCCAATCAGATCCCTCCTTCATGTGTGGACAGACTGACAGAAGTCCGAGGCTTCAATGATGCTCAGAAGGAGGAGTACTTCAGGAGGAGGTTCCCAGATGGAGATCTGTCCAGCAGAATCATCTCCCACATCAAGGGCTCCATGTCCCTCTACATCATGTGTGAAGTTCCAGTCTTCTGTTGGATCACTGCTGTGGTTCTGGAGAACCTGCTGACCACAGAGCAGAGAAGAGAGCTGCCCACCACCCTGACTGACATGTACTCCCACTTCCTGATGGTCCAGACAAAGAGGAAGAAGAACAAGTACCAGCAGGAAGATCAGACAAATCCACAAGAGCTGACAGAGACTGACAGGGAAGTTCTTCTGAAGCTGGGGAGGCTGGCATTTGAACATCTGGAGAAAGGAAACATCATGTTCTACCAAGAAGACCTGCAGCAGTGTGGTCTGGATGTCACAGAGGCCTCAGTGTACTCTGGAGTTTGTACTGAGATCTTCAGAAGAGAGTGTGAGATCTTCCAGAAACCGGTCTACAGCTTTGTTCATCTGAGCGTTCAGGAGTTTCTGGCTGCAGTCTACATGTTCCACTGTTACTCCAATAGGAGAGTAAAGGTCATTGAGGACTTCCTGAAGAACAACAAGGAGATCCCATCCCTGGATGAGTTTCTGAGTAGAGTCATGAAGAAATCCCTGCAGAGTAAAACTGGACACCTGGACCTGCTGGTTCGCTTCCTTCATGGTCTCTCTGTGGAGTCCAACCAGAGACTCTTAGGAGGCCTGCTGGGTCAGACAGAGAGGAATCCAAGAACCATCCAGAGAGCCGTCAACAACCTGAAGGAGACCAACAGTGGAGGAGTCTCTCCTGACAGAAGCATCAACATCTATCATTGTCTGATGGAGATGAAGGACCTCTCAGTTAATCAGGAGATGCAAAAGTTCCTGAAGTCAAAGAACAAATCAAAGAAGAAACTCTTAGAGATCCACTGCTCAGCTCTGGCCTACACTCTGCAGATGTCAGAGGAGGTTCTGGATGAGCTGACCCTGGACCAGTACAGGACATCAGATGAGGGTAGACGGAGACTGATCCCAGCTGTGAGGAACTGCAGAAAGTTCAGGTGAGTCCAGAAGTGATTCTGATGATAAATCAGATCAGTGTTCAGATTGATTTACAAAGAATGAAAGGTTTGAAAATGATTAGAAATAAAAACATGAAAGAAGAAAATCAGTTTGTTTTAACCACTCATATGATCTTTTAGCTAAAGAGAAAAGAAGGATCATATTTGTCCAAATGAAATCCAATCCAGAACCTTCTGAAAGGTTTGAACTCAAAGCAGACGGTCTGGAATGAAAGGATGTCTTCATTTCCACCATGTCAGTCATTCTAGAAGCACATTTCTAGAATGCTCTTTCTTCTGTTCATCATCTTCTTTCTAGATAAATCATTTATCTGTGAATGAAAGAAACTGAAGCAGAAACCGATTCTTTCTTCTGATCCTTTTGGTTCCTTTGGTTCAGTCAACCATCATCTTGTGACAGTTTGTGGATGACTTTTCCTGAGGTGCCAGTCAGGTCTCTCTCCTGACATAAGATACAAAAAAATCCACAGTCACAAAGGATGTTCTCCACACCCTCTGCTCTCCACACACAAAAGCCCAAAGTTCATTTAAATTGTTTTAATGTCTCTGTTACTTTAGGAGGGTATTGCTGAAATGAAGTTAGAAAGCAAGGCCACACAGTCTAGTTCTTCTGAGTACCTTTTGTCTTCCTGTTCAGTCCAGTAGTCCTTAGAAATCCGTTCTGGGTTCCTGAGACGTTGTTTCCTGAATCCAGTCCTTTGTAGAGGGGGATCCAGTCCAGGTTTACCAACCGACTTTGTTTTACAGGAAGAGTCATGCTTTCTTGGTCCGGTTTTTGTTCTGCAACTTTAATACAGGTTTTGAGCTGATGTCTTGTGGATAATGGTTGTGCAGGATGAGGCCCTGTAAAATGTCTGGAAAAGTTCTGCTGCATCTGATCAGGTTTCCTCTGAGAAGATGTCAGTCTGTCAGGTTGTGGAAACACGCAGGGTTGAGCTTTGGAACCTCTCAGCCTCTTTCAGCCTCTTTCAGGCTTCTAACCTCCCAGATCCTCACGACGCTGAAGTTAGCTTCTGATTCACAGATTCCGATATTTTTTAATTCCCTAAGATTTTTATTTTTTATACTGGATTGTCCTATTGTATTTGTTTACACAGGTATGAGCTGGTGGCCCTAACATATGAGCTGGGTGCGCATAATCACTTTGTTCAATTCAATTTCAATTTATTTGTATAGCCCAAATTCACAACAACAGTCGTCTATTGAAAAATTGAAACATGAAATCAAGAGGGTCATGAATACATAGAATTCAATAGGAAAATACTAAAATGAACTAACAAACTGACTAAGCTAAACTGGCATCCCTGCCCTTAGACCCTCCTACACTGTAAGGAAAACCCCTAAAAAATGGATTCCGGAAAAACTACAGAAACCTGAGGGGTGTCGACATGAAGGAGGGATCCTCCCCCAGGACGGACAGGCGATTTACCAGAACTCATAGAGGAGAATTAAATTATCTAAATCTACAACTACATATTTAAAGTCCAGTAGACGAGCTTCATCCAGATGGAGTTGGGGGGACAGCCGGGGGCCCGGAGTCGAGCCTGAGACAGGAACCACAGCCAGGTGTAGGAGCAGGAGCAAAGACGAGGTACACGGGGCTATTCCATGTAAGGCCTTATAGGTTAAAAGGAGGATATTGAACTGGATTCTAGAATCAGCTGGGATCCAGTGAAGTGAAACTAACACAGGAGTGATATGATCTCTTCTGCTAGTTCCAGCTAACAATCTAGCTGCTGCGTTCTGAACAAGCTGGAGACTTCTTAAGGAACTCTTAGGACAACAAGGAGTTACAGTAATCCAGCCTTGACGTAACAAATGCATGGATAAGTTTTTCAGCATCCCTCTTAGAAAGTATATTTCTGATCTTAGCAATATTCCGTAGGTGAAAAAAGGCAGTTCTACACGCCAGAGATATGTGAGCCTTAAATGATAAGTCCTGGTCAAAAAAAACCCCAAGGTTTCTAACTGTGGAATTAGGGGCTATACTTATACCATCCAGGGAGACTATCTGAGCAGACAGAGCATCTCTGAGGTTTTTAGGACCAAGTATAATGACCTCAGTTTTTTCTGGGTTCAAGAGGAGGTAATTAATTGTCATCCAGGTCTTGATGTCTCTGATGCAGGCGTTCAGTTTCTCTATCTTGTCATTCTGGTCAGGTTTCATGGATAAATACAACTGCGTATTGTCAGCATAACAATGAAAATGAATGCTGTGTTTCCTGATTATGTTTTCTAGGGGTAGCATATAAAGCATAAACAGGATGGGTCCTAAAACTGATCCCTGTGGGACTCCGTAGTTAACTCGAGTGCACTGAGAAGACTGTCCATATTCATTAACAAACTGATACCTATGGGATAAATAGGATTTAAACCACTGGAGAGCAGATCCTCTGATCCCTATGTCCTGCTCTAATCTATGGAGTAAAATACTGTGGTCAATGGTGTCAAAGGCTGCACTGAGGTCTAACAGGACCAGAATAGAAAGTACCATAATTTCCGGACTACAAGCCACTTTTTTTTCCTGCGCTCACAGCCCTGCGGCTTTTTCAGTGACGCGGCCAATTTATGGATTTAATTGGCGGCCGCCATGTACGTACCTTTGGACTCAGTGAATGGTTTGAATTCTTTATATAAAACCAAGCACGAGTCATTTGTTTATCAACACACTAAACAGCCAAACAGCATGGACCTGACTTCAGGGGGGTATTCCAGAAAGCAGGTTATGCTAGCTCTCACGGTAAGTTTGAGGCTAAGGAAGTTGATAACCTCAGTTTTCGGTTCCAGAAATGGAGGTATGTTTCAGGGTAGGTCAAGTTGCCATGGCAACTCATGCTCTGAACATAACCTGGTCGGGAGCAGGTTTAGTTGAAGCTTAGTTTGTTTACAGAGAGGTGAAGCAGCATGGTGTGTCCATTTTAAGATGATTTAGTGGATGAAGAAGCTCAGATAATACTTTTTCCACCGTGAGAGGGTGATAAGACCACATATGGATGCTGGAAAAAAAATTTTTTTTACTTTTATCTAACTTTATTATTTGTTTCAGTTAAAATAAATCATTTTTTTTAAGTCGGTTTAAAAATTACACGTATTTTTCAGACAGTTATTTTATTTTCATTCAAAGTAATTCAATTAAGAAGGTGTAACTTTGGTGCTGCTGTTGGAGCGGCACCGCAAAGGATTGTGGGATATCATTCCCTTTGCCTGTCTGGACGGATTTGGGTTTAGGTGTGGGTTTTTGACCAAATGTGTTTAGTTGTTTAGCTGTTTTACTGTGTTTTGTCATGGTTCGCTGAGTTATTTTGCCGTACTGAGCTAACGTCTCTGCACCATAAGTGAGAGTGAAGGAGAGGATGTTTAGTTTATAAAGCACCCCTACAGCTTGTCCTTGTAATGACACTCATGGTTAATTCTTTAACGCATTTTTGCACTCCGTGCATTATTCCCCCCGTTTTTTTTATTGTTATAAAAACGAGTATATCTGCCGGCTCAAACTTAGGCATTTGAGAGTTCAAAAAATTTAATTAATTAAGATGGAAAAAAATATTAATTGAATTGGAGTAATATGGCATTTAGTTAGATAAATACGTAAATTTGAGTTGTATAAACAATTATTGAGTTTTATAGACGTAAGAAATTAGGTTGAATAAATTTAACTCAATTTTTTGTTACCAATAGAATTAATTCATTTAAGTTGGCAAAATTGGATGAGTTATATATGTATGTGCATCACAAGGAAAATGGAAATAAGATCAGAAACTCGTGCGTTTACTTTGTCTGCTCTTTTTCTACACGCAGAAACTCTTCATACGCCGTCATTAAAACCTCAGACTCCGTCTCACTGAAGTACAGCGTTTTCTTTTTTTTCCTCCACGCGTTTCCATGGTGACTCCAGAAATCGGCGATCCATTGAGAATGTCTTTATATACCTGCCGTGCACGCCCATTAACCCAGGGTTACCAAGTCAAGCGTAATTACGCCAACTCATATCCGGTCTTTTGGAACCGACATACCCAGAGTAAGCAAGTTCAGGCGGATTTCAGCCAGAGTTCAGGCTTAAAGTCAGGCTAGTTTAAACATGCTTCCTGGAATACCCCCTAGGTCTTGGACACTTCAGTCATGGTTCAACAAAACAAAACACGCATGCCCGGCCGCATCCCAGAATCCTTTGGTGCCATTAGACCCAACTTGCATGTGATCGCCGCTACAATATGATGAAGCTTTGAAGTTAAAAACAATCCTTAAAAGCAGCGTGAAAAAATCCACCATCACCAACGGGTTTGGAAAAGTTAGTCAGCTGTGTGACGGAGAGAACAGCGCATGCTCAGGAGTGAATTTACCTCTGAGTCATAGTGACTCGGCTGGCTGCACGTAAATATGTGGGAATAACATCAGCCTTTATTTTGGGAGCCGGTTTAGCTCGTGCTGGTTTGCAGCGCCTTCCGTCCGTGAAACCAGGGTTCGACTCCGGGCCGCTCCCTGTTCCCCTCTCTACCTCTGTGCCGGTCTCAAGCCCGGTTGCCTTGAGAGGGTTGCGTCAGGAAGGGCATCCGGCGTAAAACATTGCCAAGTTTACCATGCGACTCGTTCGCTGTGGCAACCCCTGATGGGAAAAGCCGAAAGAAACAACATCAGCCTTTATTTTGTCGGCTTTTGTCGACTGGAAACACAAATCCACGTGATTGTTTTTACGGTTTCTAAGGACTGACCGGAATTTTGCATTGAAAAGCTCACAGCCTCCGTGTGAGCTGGAGACATGTTCTCCTGCTGCTGCTCGATCACATAGAGCTGCGGGGCCGACGTCAGTCTGATGGCTCCCAAACGTAACAACGCATCCGCCCCTCATCCACAAAACGTACAGTATTAAGTCCGATTGCTCTGCACAGACACGATTTGCTCCTCCCTGGAGCCGCCCTGGCCAGAGGTGAGAAGATAGGAAGGCGAGCGCGCGGGGCAACAGCAACTGTTTGTTGTGGAAGGAAACTTCTGACGCACGCGCCGCGCTGAGGCGCTGGTATCGCGCTGAGGCGCGCGCTTTTCAGTCGCCGCTGCTTTATTTTACTGGTGTGTTTTTTTAACCAGCCCTGTTACTCCCATAACGCTGCCGCGACACAAGCGGAAGGAGAGCTGTTCACCCCTCCATGCACTGCTGCTACTTGCTCATTCTTAAACACATACAACGGTGTGGCGACCCGGGCGTCGGCCCCGCCTTTAGCCCCTAAGACTCATGGGAAATGGGGGATTGCGGATGTAAATTTCCTCATCATCACTGGGGGATGTAATGTTGATTATATGGTTACTGTTTGTAATTTTTTGTATGATACCTAGATTGTCAATAAGTAAAAAAAACTAAAAAAGAATAATAATAAAAAAACCATAACTGAGGAACATGCTGTTTGGCAGATGTGGTTATACTCAAATGCATGAGCCTGAGGCAAGGCTGACTCCTTCCAGAGTGTGGTAATGAATCGCACTTACTTTGGAAGTCGGGACGTGATTTGTCAGGTTTACCATGTTGTCTAATAAATGCAGCTTTTACTCCGACACGGCTTGTGTATGTTTAAAAGCAGTTAAACACGTGGAAATGAGTGGGTGCGACTTGTATTTGGGTGCACTTTGTAGTCCGGAATTTACGGTAGTCCCTTTTCTGCATTCCACAGACTGGGCATAGACAAAAGCTGGCACTTTTACGATGGACTGTAGGAATCCAAGAAAGCTGGACAAGGCGACATCAAAATCTCAACATACAAAAGAAACTGGGAAACAGATGTCAGATTGGACACATAGTTATGGTCACGGTCAGCATGAGCCCCTGACTTAAGTTTGTTTTTTTATTCTATTTTTTTGTTTTGTTGTTTTATTCTTGGTTTGTTTCTGATTTACTTGAAAGTTCATCTTTTGGTGTTTTGCTTTAAGTTGTCCTTGCCTTGTACCAATTATCCTTAAATTGCATAAAATGCGATAAAATGATACTATTTCACACAGTGGTTTTTGAACAGGACCTGGTCTGAAGTGAACTCAGTGCGGGAAATACGATAAAAAACAACCTTTTCACATTTTCACAAATCAGAAACTGCGTTTAATGTGTTCTCTAGTATCTAAATCATAATTTAATTCAGGTTTGAGCAGTCCAGATCCAGCGGTTTTTGAGCAGGACCTGGTTTTTGGTGATCTTAGTGCGAAAAATGCAGCGAAATGTTCCGTTAGTGCCCTCACGAATCAAAAGCTGTGAATCGGAAGCCAACTTCAGCGTCGTCAGATCCTCTGCCTTTGTCTTTTTATGTCCCTTTTTCCCACAGCTGATGGCTCTCTGATTAGAGGGCAGGGGCCTCATTTATAAATGTTGCGTACGCACAAAAGAAGGCGTACGCCACTCTCTACGCAATAGTTGATATTTATAAAAAGCAAACTTGACGGGAAAATGTATTGTGTATGTATTTATGGGCAACTATGGGTGTGTCATGAAGCCGCAAAAGCTGCGCTACATTTAGAATCGGTTGTGATTTATTAAGGGAAAGATGCGTAGGATGTGCGATGTGCAATGTGTGATGGTTTTATAAATATGAATATTTCTGTGCGTACGCACGTCCTATGTTTCATCCGTACGCCACTTCTGACGCAAATCCTACACAAAGTTTTATAAATGAGGCCCCAGGCCTCTCCTCTCTGACCTGCACAGGTGATTTCCCTCAGGGTGATATACAAACTGTCAGATCACCGTCAACTGCGTACATACTGTCTCTGTTGAAGATCTGAGTCCGACACAGCAGAGCAGACAGAAAATCAGGGAAATCTGTTTGAAATCTGATTTTTCATGTGCTTCTATTGGTTTGTTTATGCAGTTCCATTGAAAGAATTCATGTTTTAGACCTCTTTCTTCTAGTTTCCTGGATTCTTATTTTTCTGATGCTTCTAGAAAAATCTTAAAGTGTGAGTACAAGTTCAGCGGAAAATCTTCTGGATCAATTCAGGCTTTTTGAATCTGAAAATGCAGTTTGTTTTATGGATTAAGTTTTTTTGTGTTGTTAAAGTTTTATTGTGAAAGTCCTTATTGATCAGACCAAAATAGTAGTCTTGGCCGCAGAATGAAGCCTAGCATCACAGCTAACTTGTAAACCTGCACAGGTTCTGGTTCCTCCATACCGAGGTTCTGGAATCCAGTGCAGAAAGTCCATACGTGCTTTGATTCACCTGCATGGATTCAGCAGGTTCCTTTGAAACCACTCTGCTGTTTGGTCATAGTGTGGCTCTAGAACCATGAGAACCATAATGATCAAAGCTAGCTTCCATCAGCAGTCTGGATTCAGCTTCTTCTGTCCGTGGAACATCAACTGCCTCATTGTTTGATGTGTGTTAACTGTGAGGAGCATGATTGGTCAAAGGTCAGAGTGATGTCATCATGGTCTCCTGAGGCTCCTGTGGAGAAGGTTCCTGGTTTTGAATGACACGCTGAAGAATCCAACTGCTTTTATTGGAGTGAGACACTTTCCTGTTGAAGCTCCGCCCTCTGGTCTCTTTCTCTGTTGTTTCCTTTTTTCAAACAGCGCTGAAACAAACAGAGCTCTCCCTCTGATCACATTATCAAAGCCTGAATGTTGAGCCGCATGTTCTGAAGGAAATGAAGGAGTCCAAGAAGCTGTGAGGCAGAAATGACAGAGAGGAACCTGAAGGAGGTTCTTCCATCCACTCTGAAAGGCTGAAACTCCTGCAGCTCTGCTTTAGAACAGGCTTTCTGAACTCCAGTCCCCAGAACCACCAACCTGCATGGTTTCCATCTTACCCGCTGAAACACACCTGACTGAGCTCATCATGGAGTTCTACAGAGGCTGGATGATGAGTCACTGGAGGCAGGTATGTTTATGCAGAGAAGCAGGCAAAGCCTTCAAGATGGTGGACATGAGGACTGGAGGTCAGAAACACACAGACTGAAGCTGCTACTGTTCCTGAAGGTCCCCTCCAGAGACAGACCATGATAATTCCACCGCATGCAGCTGCAGAGACAAGGAGAGGACCAGGTATCAGCAGCAGCTGTGGATACAGACAGATGGATCTGTCAGCACAGAGAGCTGCATGTATAGTCAGTATCTGCATTCATGTTCACAGCCATGTTCCAGCTGGTCCTGAAGGAGATGTTGTCATGGAAACAGGTTTCTCACTCTGGAGGAAGCTCAACTTCAGGGTCAGACAGGAGAAGATGCAGATGTTGGTCTGGAAAATGGGTCTGCTGTCTGCAGAGAGCAACAATGCTGAGTCATGGTTCCACAGAGAGTTCAGAGGAGCAGAACCCAGAATGTGGTGTTTCCATGACAACATAAACAGCTTCAAGAAAGGATCAAGTCAAGATATAGAAAAGCTCTTTGAGAACAGAAACAGTCACTTTAGCCTCTTTCTACCAAGAAGAGCTTCTGGAAAGTTCTGCCTGAAAGTTGGTGAAGCTGTGGTTCTGTTCATGATGATGTGGACCTGAGGAGGAAACTGGATCAAAGTTCTGCAACAGAACAGGAAGATGAACTGTTGTTGTTTACAGCTTCAGAGCTGAAACATGAAGATATCATTTTGATAATGGAAACAGAAAACTCTCAGAAAACTGGACCATGAACAACATTCAAAAACTGTCAATCATCATCATCATCCTCATGGGATGAGTGACAGCTGTCAGTCTCTGTGATCCAGATGTACTGTGAACTTTGGGGTTCAGACCTCAGATCACTGACAGACTGAGGGCAGCATGAAGCTTCATTGAGCTCCACCTTCTCTCCTCCAGCTGCAGATGAAAGTAAGATGAAAGTCTGAGAGAGACTGATGAGGAGGACTGGTTCATGATGAAGATGAAGCTATGATGAAGAGAGAAATGTCCAACTGGAACTTCATCACAGCCTGAATTCACCATAGATCACCTGTTTCTCTCTTTCTTTCTCTTTACAGACTTCCAGAATATTGTGGACTCTCAGAGACTGACTGTGACATTGTGGCCTCAGCTCTGAAGTCCAACCCGTCCCACCTGACAGAACTGGACCTGTACAACAACAGACTGGAGGATTCTTCCATGGAGGTTCTGTGTTCTGGACGGGAAATTCCAAACTGCAGACTCTGAGGTCAGAACATTGAAGCTGCTTGTTGCTTCATTTCTACATTTCAGAATCAGAATCTTTATTATCATTCTGCAGTGCACAATGAAATTTTTTCCAGCAACTCTCTTCCAACAACTTCATTTCAAGTCATTTCTAATCTATTGCATTTTCATTCATGATCATGTTTTTGGGCCCAATTTCAAAAGAAATGAGCAAACAGTGAAAATGTCATCTGTCAGTCTGTCATCCGGGTGGGTCCCACCTGACTGAATGGACCAAGTTCCTGGACCTCCAGCTGCATCACTGCTCCTGAACACACTTTTCTGTCTGATTGCAGGTTGAAGAACTGCAGTTTGTCAAAGATCAGCTGTGAAGTTCTGGTCTCAGCTCTGAAGAAAAACCCGTCTAATCTGACAGAACTGGACTTGAGTGGGAACGAGAACCTGCAGGATTCAGGAGTTGTTCATCTGTGTGTTTTTTTGGAGAGTCCAGACTGCAGACTGCAGACTCTGTGGTCAGTAAAGAAGCTTTCCAATCAATTGTGGTCCAATCTTCTTCCATTTCCATGAGCTCTGCGTTCATCCCCCCACCCTCCTCCCTAGCTTCCACTTGTGAGCTCCGTTAGGGGTAATTTAATACCTAAAGTTTTTTATGGAGATCTTTGTTTTATGTATCTGAACGGAGACTTATGCCAAACTAAAAGAAATATGGAATAAACTCATGCAGTCATAATGAAATATTCACATCTTTTAGTTTTTTTTCACATTCAACATACTTTGTTTTACTTTCACATTCCTCTAGTTGGCATAAAACTCTGTGCTTTTCCATGAGACCAATTTCCATAGACTTTTGTGTAATAACTACCCCCAACACCAAATTCATTAAGGTTGGATAGAATTTACACGTATATCAGTGCATAATCAGATGGAGTGTGTTTCAGAGGCATTCCATATTCAGACTTACAACTATGACTGCTATGTGTGACTCGGTACCTTTGACCGTTGGGCTGCTCCCGTTCGAGTACAGCGCCACGAAGGGAACACACTATCTGGTGGATCTGCTATATGTGACCCGGCACCTTTGACCGTTGGGCCGCTCCCGTTCAAGTACAGCACCACGAAGGGAACACACTATTTATTGAGTCTGCTATGTGTGACCTGGCACCATTGACCGTTAGGCCACTCCCGTTCGAGTACAGCACCACGAACGGGACACACTATTTATCGAGTCTGCTATGTGTGACCTGGCACCATTGACCGTTAGGCCACTCCCGTTATAGTACAGCACCACAAAGGGAACACACTATTTATCGAGTCTGCTATGTGTGACCTGGCACCATTGACCGTTGGGCCGCTCCCGTTGGAGTACAGCGCCAACACCAACCTGTAAGACAACACAACTTAACATCCAAATTTGAAGCTTCCACTGGCATAATACGAGTAAAGCTTAAGTGAAATCCATCATTTAGAAGCTTTCATCTGAGTACTATGAACAAGCTGAACAATATTGTTTCGATGCTGCCATCCGGCACACTATGACACGAGCTTAAGTAACCCCAAATTCAAGCTACATTGCATATCGTAACACAGTTAAGTAATTCTAATGCTTCCACCTGGCAATATAGATTGCAAACACCTATAATTTAAGATTTTGTATGCCATTCTGACGCTAACATATTGGTTGATTCATGGAAGAAACTCATTGAAACTGGGAGAAGGTTTACCACCCCATCACTTTCAGTGCAGATAGGTACGTGGAGTGCAGTCGTCGTTGCAGCTCCAGATCAAGGTGCAGGGGCAACAATCTGCATGGAAGCTGCAGGATGAGCAGAGACTGTGGAACTTGGAGCCATCCAACTTTGTTGAGGGTTTTACATCATCCGCCAGAAACTAAATTGCTGACCGAGAAGTATGGGTTGCAGGCTCAGGAAGCGATGCATAGATAGAGACAAAGCAGTATTAGTCTTGGCAATGATATCATGTATTTAGAGGCAGATGACAATAAGACTCTAAAAGGAGATACTCTTAGTCGAGTGTCATCTGCTTGAAGCATCAATAAACCATAGATCCATGGAAGAAACAAAACCAGATGGGCGGAGAACCAGACATCCCACTTAAATAAACAGAAATCAAGATTCAAAATGCGAGTAGCGACCATGAAGTCTCAACAGACTGGTAACAGGTAACAGGGAGGAAAATAGAACACAGAGAAAACAACAAGAAGAAGCAAAACAAAGGGGAGCCCATGGGATTACACTAAGTCCAGCATAATGCTTCAGAGAAACAAAGTAAAAAATACAACAGTAAAAAGGGAAACTGATACATAACACCTCAAGCCCCACCTAAGCCGGAAGACGCAACTGGGAGAAACGGAGAGAGATAACAGTGAAACATCAACACCACAATGGGTGTGGGGGTGCGTGGTGG